>MU737933.1:0-113782 GCA_026770625.1 Nicotiana glauca | reverse complement strand
CCTTTATATATATATATATATATATATATATATATATATATATATATATATATATATATATATATATATATATATAACGTGCAATTGCTGTGTCATTTCAAAAGTTTTTCTAGAATTTATGTTGTCTTTAAGATTATAATGATGGTAGTACCTAAAATTTATATCTAATATAGTATCATTTAATATATAGAAGGTGTATTCGGTTTAAATTCTATATAGTATCTAATATAGTATCATTTAACCGGGGCTCGGGTTTTGCTAGTTTCGAGATTTTTGCTATTTTTCGATTGTTTTCGATTGGGTATTGTTTCATTGGCATATTGTGATGCAGTCGCTCTGATTTTTGTTAGATTCGACGCGCGTGGAGGCTGATTTGAGGGGCAAAGGCGTCGCGAGCTAGAGATTTCACCGGTTCGAGGTGAGTAATACTTGTAAATGATATCCTGAGAGTTTGAAACCCCGGATTTGCACATCATAGTGTTATATTGAGGTGACTTGCACGCCGGATATGAACGTGGGGTAGAGCACCATTGGGGATTGTGACTTGGTCCGTCCCAGTTGTTGATTTTACCGCGTATTTGACTGAAACTACTTGTTATCATCATACTATAGGCTGATTGCCATGTTTGATCTTCGTGTCAACTATGTGAATCCTTCGGGGATTGATATTACTGTTTTAGCATATCTTGCATATCAATTGGTCTCATTCCAAGGTTTTAAATACTGTTTTGCAAACTCAACCATATTTCTAAGTTTAAAAAACTCAAATGATATTTTAAATGTTATTTCGGGCTGAGAACTACTGTTTTATAAATGTCCATAGGGCTTATGATATTTTCTGGACTGATTATGGGTGGCTCGGGCTGCGCGCCGCAGCAGTGACTTAAAATAGTAGTAACAATGGCACTGTGTGATGTGACTTGAAATATTATGGGTGGCTCGGGCTGCGCGCCGCAGCAGAAACTTGAAACAATGGTGACAATGGCACTATATGATGTAAATGGGTCAGGTAACAATGACTGACCAGGATTTGATTGATGACATGAGATGACTTGATATTGCGCTTGGGCTGTAAGAGCCCCTTCGGAGTCTGTACACACCCCCAGTGAGCGCCGTCGACGATAAATGAATATGGGTGGCTCGGGCTGCGCACCGCAGTAGGTACTGGAATGTACCATCATATGCATTGCATTGCACTAATGCATTTGTTCCTATTTGTACTGGTTGTCATGATATACAACACACTCATTTCCTTGGCATCCATGCTACTTCTTGCACTGTTTACCGGATACCCCGGTGCTATTTGTTGATAGAGTGTTGTGCCCGAGGGGCTGACTAACGTGCTGACTGCACTATTTGTGTCGCGTTCATTTGCTTAAACTATTGAAAATGAATATTTTCAAAAGAGGTTTTAATTGAGCCCAGATGTTTTCCAAAGGGTTTCACGGTTTTACTGTTTTTCTAAAAAGGGTTGTACTATTCTATATATCATGATGGAGTGCCTTACGTGATTTCTTGCTTTCAGCTATTATTTACTTTTATTACTCACTGAGTTGGAGTACTCACTTTACTCCCTGCACCTCACGTGCAGTTGCAGGTATTGTTCACCCGGTAGCAGGTTATTAGCTGATTGAAGGCAAACTATTGTAGCTGAGCAAGGTGACCGCCGACGTTCGTGGCACCGGACCTTTTTCTTTGATTTCTAAATTTTACTTTGTATATTATTATTGGCCGGGTAATCGTGTTCAGTCTTCTTTAGATGCTCGTGATTTGTGACACCCCGATTTGGGCTGCGTTTGAGTTTTTGCTTCCGCTAATTATTAATTATTAATAATAAATTATATTTCGACTGCTTATTTATGTTTAATTATTATTGAAAAGGCTGTTTAAGAATGGTTGGTTGGCCTTGTCTTCACGAGAGGCGCCATCACGACCGGAGCGGGGTTTGGGTCGTGACAATACTACTTCGAAATAGGGCACCATCATATCTTTGATCTTACATTTCAATTATTTTGACTCTTAATATTATAATATATATCTGCTTGTCAAAAGTGTATAAAATAACTTGTTTTGCTTTCCTCCAAGATTGCATAATTTTTTATCCGAAGAGAAGAATGACTAATCACAAGGAAAAGAAGTTTCTGGGGTTCAATTCGATGTTGCTTTCCCTGTAGGATCAGATGAAGAGAATACAAACATTAGTAGGTAATCCATTACTTGTATTTTCAAGTTCTTGGGTGGAAGAACAATTTCATGCTATCCAAGTTACGGTTACCAGGAGTGTTACACCGAATTATCTTATAGTTGTATAATTTTTTTAAAATAATTTAAATATAACTAGATAATATATATATTACTTAACGTGCAATTGCCATGTCATTTCAAAAGTATTTCTAGAATTTATGTTGTCTTTAAGATTATAATGATGACTAAAATTTATATCTAATATTGTAACAACCCGACCGACCGTTTTAAGATTTTGCATTTCGCTCGCCAGTTCTTGGGCCTGACTAGCCCCATATGTTCTATTATGACTTATGTAAATTGTCGGTTTTGGTTTATAGGATAATCAGAATAGATTTGGAAGAACAATTCTCAGTTTGAAGCTTTAAATTTAAAATGTCTGACCATGTTTTGACTCTTTAGTATTCGATCTCAGATTGAGATTTTTATAATTTGGTTAGCTCTGTTAGGTGATTTTGGACTTGGGAGCGCATCTGAAATGTATGTTGGAGGTCCGTGGTAGATTTAGGCTTGAATTGGCGAAATTAGAAATTTGGCATTTTCTGATCGGCAGCGGAAATTTTGATATCGGGGTCGAAATGAAATTCCAGAAATTGAAGTTGGTCCATTGTTTCATTTGTGAAGTGTGTGCAAAATTTCAGGTCATTTAGACGAGGTCTGATTAGAATTTTTGATCGAATTCAAGATTCAAAAGTTTTGAAATTCTTAGGCTTGAATCCGAGGGTGATTCGATGTTTTGATATTTTTTGAGCATTCCTATGGTTGGAACAAGTTTGAGTGATGTTATGGGATGTGTTGGCATGTTTGGTTGAGGTCCCGATAGCTTCGGGTGAGTTTCGGGGTGGTTTCGGACCATTTCTAGGCCATTTCTAGTTGTTGGTTTTTGGCTTCAGGGGTATACAGTGCGTTAGCATAGATCTGGCCACGTTAGCATAGAGAAAATTTGGAAAAATGGAGTTTTGCTATGCGATTGCCTAAGTCTTCACGCGATCGCATAGAGTAAAACTTTTGCTGCACTGACTCGACTTTTGAAGATTATATCTCACAATCGATAAGGAATTTTAAGATGATCCAAAAATAATAGTTGTAGCGCTTGATGTCTAGTTTTCAGAAAGTTAAACTAGTTTTAATTTGAAGTTCTATACAAGAAGTTATGATTATTATACTAGAGGCTGTCCGAAAGAGTTAGAGAAGGCTGTTGGAAAATTTGGTTCTACACGATCGCAGAGGAATGACCGCGATTGCATAGGATAAAAGAAGGTCTGTCTCTGCTATCACATTAATTTGTCCAATAGCATAGGGCAAATGCCTGTGCAAATTATAAATTAGTCTATTTCATAGGTTTTGGCCATTTTTGTATTTTTGGAGCTACGGAACTCAGATTGAGGTAAGTGTTCTTCACTCAAATTTGGTTAAATACCATGATTATGTCTTGATTATTACCATTTAATTTGGGAATTTGGGAATTTGGGGTTAAAATTGGGAAAAATGGAAGAAATTTTGGAGAGTTGATTTTGAGGATTTGGATGGCCATTTGATGTCGGATTTTGGTGAATTTGATAAGGGTAGGCTTGTGAGCGAATGAGTTTTCCAGTTTTGAGATTTTTATCGAATTCCGAGATGTGGACCCGGGACCGGGTTTGAGCTAATTTCGGGATTTTTGGCATTTAATTTGGGAATTTGGGGTTAAAATTGGGAAAAATGGAAGAAATTTTGGAGAGTTGATTTTGAGGATTTGGATGGCCATTTAATGTCAGATTTTGGTGAATTTGATAAGGGTAGGATTGTGAGCGAATGAGTTTTCCAGTTTTGAGATTTTTATCGAATTCCGAGATGTGGACCCGGGACCGGGTTTGAGCTAATTTCGGGATTTTTGGTATAAGTTGATTATTTTCAAATGAGCTTCGTTCCCTTACCATATTCTAATGTTATCATTCTAATTTTGGGTAGATTCGATGCAAGTTGAGGCCGACGCGAGAGGCAAAGGCATCGCGGAGTAGTATTTCATCTTGTTTGAGGTAAGTAATCATTGTAAATCTGGAAGTAAGGGTATAAAACCCGGGTATTCGTATTGTTTTGATAACTGAGGTGACGCACATGCTAGGTGACGAGCGCGGCGAGCGAGCGAGTTGGCGTGCACCGGTAGGAATTGTGACTTGGTCCATCCCGTAGCGACTTTTAAGCTGCGTATTTGATTTAAAATCTTATTGTCACGATCCCAATACCGGTCGTGATGGATCCCAACACATTGCTAGGAAAGCCTGGCCAATTGTTAACTTCAACCCATTCCTAATAAAGTTCATTACCATCTAACACAGTTTAAAAACCCATTTAGCATTTTAAAAGTCTAAAACGGTAAGTTAAATATGTGGAAAAACAAAGAAAATACTAATACATAGCCCACCGATCAGGTGTCACAAGTCAAGAGCCTCTATCACAAGTCTGAACAACCTAGTACAGAAAATGTCTAGAAATGTGGAAAATAATGAGATAGAAGGAGGAATCAGGTTTGCGGTCGCCATGCACCTACCTCGATGACTCCGGTGGATGGTAATCAGCAAGGAAAACTCCCACTATGCCTCGGGAACACCTGAATCTGCACACAAGGTGCAGGGAGTAATGTGAGTACTCCGACTCAGTGAGTAATGAATATAAATAATGACTGAAAGCATGAAAATACGTAAAGGAACCACACAATTCTATATCAAAGCAGTAAAATCACTTAAGCAGTAAACCAACGAAGAAGTCGAATGAAATCTCTCCAATTCAGGTAAAATAGGTAGTTTAACCAGTAATAACAAGTAGAAATTTTCCCCTCGGGCTCATTCTTATCACTTAACACTCAATCTCAGCACTCGACTCATATACCCTCATTGCAACAGAAATCAGAATAACTGCTGCGCTGTCTAGCCCGATCCGTACATCACTGCGGCGTGCAGTTCGATCCATGTAAATAGTCGACTGCGCTCACTGGGGGTGTGCAGACTCCGGAGGGGCTCCTATAGCCCAAGCGCTATATTGCTGCGGCACGCAGCCCGATCCATATAAACATTTGCTGCGGCGCGCAGCCCGATCCACATAAACATTTGCTGCAACATTCAGCTCGATCCATACAAGTATTTGCTGCGGCGTGCAGCCCGATCCATAAAATATATATAACATCCTCATTATTGGATTCCCAACCCCTCTTAGTCATTATATTACAGCCTCTCGGTGCAATAATATAAGGTAGGGATCTCAGCCCACATATTTCTTTCATTTAGGATTCACATTTCTAAAACCGGTTTATATTGTTTTAAACAATTAGAAACATGACTGAGGATATGATTTTTAACAAGTAAGGTAAGGAGAAATAAGTCAAAATGCCCCTACGGGTTCTACAGGCCGATACAAGGCCCCAAACATGGCAACTAGCCCAAATCATAATGATAAAAAGTAAGTCTCAGTCAAATAAATAGCGAATTCATCAACTGTGATAGACCAAGTAACAATCCCCAATAGTGCTCTACCCTACGCTCACTATCCGGCGTGTAAGTCACCTCAATATAGCACTACGATGTACAATCCGAGGTTTCAATCCCTCAGAACATCATTTAACATCATTACTCACCTCGAACCGGCTAAAGCTCTAGCTCGCTATGCCCTTGCCTCTCAAATTGGCCTCGTTGCACATCAAATCTGACCAAAATCACAATGAATACGTTACAATAGGCTAAGGGAACAAAACCCAAGCAAAAACAATCGAAAAATATCAAAAATCCCAATATTAGCAAAACTCGAGCCCCGGGCCCACTTCTTGAAACTCAGAAATTTTTACATCAACGGGTTACTTATCTCGCCACGTGTATATGCATATAAAGAACACCAAAATCGGAGTCCAAATGACCCCTCAAATCCCAATTTAAAATCTCAAAATCCCAAGCCCTAGTTCTTCCATTTTTGGCTAAATTTCCATGAATTTCTAGGTTAATTTTACAATAGAATCACGTTTTTGGTTCATAGAACTTACTCCAATCACTTCTCCTTGAATCCCTCTTCAATTCATTTCAAAGAGCTCTCAAAATACTCAACTATGGTGGGATAATGGCTGAAAATCACGGATGAAGTGTTTCAAACCTTCTGCCCACTTCCAGGACTTTCTTCTACGCGAACGCGATGGCCCTCTCGCGTTCGCGATGAGCAAATATTCCTCTAACAAAAATTACCCATCACGAATCCGGTGTCGCACATGCGAACGCGAAGCTTCAACTGCCTCAACTACGCGAACGTGTCGTACTCCATGCGAACGTGAAGAACAATCACACATGGGCTCCAAAGCCTCCTACGCGAACGCGAACCAACACCTGCGAACGCGAAGCACCTGCAGCTCCCACTCCGCGAATGCGGAGCACCAAACGCGAATGCGAAGACAATTCCTAGGCCAACCAATTTCCTTATACGTGAACGTGAGGTCCTTTACGCGAATGCGAAGAGATATATCTCTGCAACACCTGAAATGAAAAATCTGCAACTTCTCAAAGCCAAAAATGGTCCGATTGACCATCTAAAACTCACCCGAGGCCCCTGGGGCCTCAACCAAAAGCACCAACATTTCCTAAAACATCACCCAAACTTGTTCCAATCATCAAAACCCCTCAAACAACACCAAAACCATCAAATTACATCGAATTCAAGCCTAAGTTCTTCTAAAACTTCTGAAACATGCATTTGATCAAAACCCCAACCAAATCACCTCCGAATGACCTGAAATTTTACACACACATCCCAAATCACATAACTAAGCTACATCAACTCTCGAAATTCCATTCCGACCCTCAGATTAAAATCTCACCTATCAATCGAAAATCGCCAAAGTACTAACTTTGCCAATTCAAGCCTAATTCTACACCGGACCTCCAAAACCACTTCCGATCACATTCCTAAGTCACAAATCATCCCCCGAAGCTAACCGAACCATCAGAATTCACATTCAAGCCCTATAACTCATAAGTCAACGTCCGGTTGACTTTTCCTACTTAAGCATTCTTTAAAGAGACTAAGTATCTCATTTATTACCAATTTCACTCCGAACTCAACCCAATCAACTCAACCCCATAAAACACGGATAACGAAACATAAAGAAGTAGAAATAGGGGAAACGGGGTGGTAACTCATGAGACGACGGGTCAGGTCATCACATCCTCCCCAACATAAACAAACGCTCGTCCTCGAGCGAGTCAAGACACATACCTAAAGCCTCAAATAGGTAAGGGTATCTACTCCGCATCTCCCGCTCGGTTTCCCAAGTAGCCTCCTCCATGGCCGACCTCTCCACTGCACATTCATTGAAGCTACACCCTTTGATCTCAATTTTTGAACCCGACTCTCCAAAATGGCTGCTGGCTCTACATCATAAGTCAAATCACCCTCTAACCGAACTGTACTGAAATCCAGAACATGGGACGGGTCCCCAATATACTTCCGGAGCATAGAAACATGGAAAACCGTATGCACACTTGACAAGATGGATGGCAAGGCAAGCTCATAAGTGAAAGCACGTGATTTTTTCCCCATATGAGAAATACTCCCAAAAAAAGCAAAATAAAATACTTTTTGTTGGTTTGCAATGTTCGTGAATTTTGTGTTATTTTTCTTGTATTATTGACATTTGATTGCACGTGTTTATTTGTTTTAATTAATGAAAATACAAAAATATGTCGCATTTGTGTTTAGCATTTATTAGGAGTAATTAAGTTTGTTTTACAAAAATGAAAAATCACAAAAAATAACGTACTTCGCATTTTAGTGTTTAATGTCAAATTGTGTGATTTTTCTTTTTATTTAATTTTGTGTGATAATTATTATTAAGAGTTAATTAGTATTTTTTTAAAGTTAATTTAGTTCTATAAGTTAATTTAAGATTTTTAGAATTTTTTTAGTTTATTAATTATGAAATAAAAGAAAAGAAGAAAAAAGAAACAAATGGAAAAATGAGATGAAACTCGGACAGGCCCAAGACTATACTCAAATCTCAGGCCCAAACGAATTTGGTCCGGTCCGTCTCAAAGACACCCCAAACGGTGTCGTTTTGGCGAAGCCTTGATCTGGGCCGTTTACTTTAAATTGATCAACAGTCCAAAGAAATTAGCCTTTACCCGACCCGTTACCATCTCCAACCCACCCTAGCCCCGTTACTACTAAACGACCTCGTTTTGACCAGCAAACCAATCGTAGCCGTTGGATTCTCATAATCCAACGGCTTAGATTAATCATAGCATTTTAATCTACCAAAACCCTAAATGAGACCCCCCCTCTCATTTTCATCTCTCTGAGTTCAAAGACCAAACGAAGCCCTTCCCCTGAAACCCTAGCCGCCCCCTTTGCCTTCGCCTGAAAACCTGGCGGCATGAGCTCCGATGACCGTGAAAATCACACCCCTGAACCACCATGATCCCCCTCTCCAAATCCACACTCGTTTTGCTTCGAATCACCCATGAGCTCTTCGAATATTAGATCGAAAAACTGGTCCGGAACCCTAGTTCGTTAGATTAACACCAAATTGACACCCTGTGATCATTTGATCTCCCTCGTCCCAAATCCCACCCCAGCTTCGTTCGAATCCCGCTAGAACTGGACGAATCTTAAATCGATTGAGCAAACCCTAAAAGAACCCAAGTCAGGAATCAAGCCAAAGCAGGAAGATTGAGGTCGTCATCGACCATAGTCGTGTGTTCTCGTCGAGAACACTCGATTAAGGCCCATGTCGATTTCAAGTTCAAATCAAAGTTTCGATTAGAACGAATGGAAATTGGGACTAATTTCTAAGTTTTCTATTTCGTTAATTTCTCTTTTGTTGTTTTATTATTTGTTTGATTAATTTTTCGTTATTTCTGTCAATTACCTCCTCTCCTCTTCTCTTTTTCTTCCCTTTGTTCCGATTTCTGTTGATTGTGTTAAAACCATGTTCATCTATATTTTTAATTTGTAAGTTGTCTGATTTCTGGTTTGAATTAAGCTTATGTTGAAAAGTCGTATATAATTTGGATATAACTTCTGTTTGTATCAATCCTGGATTATTGCACGTTAAATTCAATTCTAATTGTTGTATGAGAAATGTTTTTTGACAATGAAATGGTAAAATTGCTAGGATCAGTAGTTATTGCCCTGTGATTTGTTCATCACAAAGATTGGAAGTTGACTAGTCAGTTGAATGTCTTGAATATGTCTGCGTTTAGTTGTTATCTGAACCTGTGTTGTGAATATGTTAACCAGCCTAGGCTTTAATCAACTTAGGATTAAACTAAACAAATGAAGTAGTATGTTGTGATTTTGAAATTATGATTGATTAAGAATTAGCTTTGATTTTGATTTAAATTCAGTTCAATCAGAATTTAGCTTAGGCTTTCAGTTGATATAGAATTGGTTATAGCTGCAGATTGAAAGTAATTGGGTTAGGGGTAGGATATTAATTCCAGTAGTTTCAGGGGTAGTATGGGAATTGAAAACTTGCAGAATTGTTTATATTAAGTGTGCTGTCCACTAGGCACTAAAGGACTATTAAAATATTGTAGTGGGGAACAAAGCATAACGTGGGGGTAAAGGGATTGAATAAGTCAATAAACAATTAGTAGTGGAGACTACACTAGGGCTGATTTTAAGGACTAATGGGCTGTCTATTGAAGGTAGGGTGAAGGGGTTGAGTTTTGGTATAAATAGAAATATTAGGACAACAAGAAAGGGGACTCTTTTTTTTTGGGCAGTTTTGGGCATATCATTTTAAGAGAGTTCTTAGGGCTCTCTTCTTGGTGAGCGGAAAAGGGAAATAAGGGGGAGCTCAGACACTTACACACGCACTGAGAGGGCTTTGAAAAAAATCATAAGATAATAGGGTACTTTCCATATTCTTAGAGCAAAAGAAAAGACTGAAGGAAAAACTAAAGCTAAAAGTAAGAAAGGCTGAAAATTGAGGTTTCTTTTTGGTCAGTTGAAAAAGAAAAGATAGGAGTTTCCTTTGGAGTGAAGAAAGTTTATCAACTTTTAGGACTTGAACACACACAAAGTTACATCATTTTAGGAGTTGGATAGATCATTTCTTGGAAATCAAAAGTTGTTAAGCATTTCAGTTTTGAGATTAAGGAAAGGCCACTGTTAAATTAAAAAGAAAACTGGTTGTTTGCATTTCAGTTCCTGAGTTCCAACTTAAGTTCTGGTATTATTTTTGGGGCTGTTCTACCAATCATTTTGGTTTTCCAAACTCTTCTAGGCTTTGAATTTGACTTGTATTGTTGTTGTGGAGTGTTGTTTGATTGCTGGAACTATTGCTGTAGCTGATCTCCTCTTTCTTCTTATTGGTGTTTCAATCTTCCAGGTAGACATTCGAAACACCCACTGATGTAATCTTTTGAATCAAGAAGTTGAAATGAGATTCTATTCAGGAACTTGTGTATTCAAGTTGCCATAGTGGAGTAGATTATTAGACATTTCACGCTTGCAAAAAATGTCAAAATTAATATTTTCGTCATGAATAAGTCGGGTGATGCCTTTTTTTAAATCAAAAACAGCCGAATGTTCCCGAAAGGGATGCCGGAAGGCTTACTTTGCATAAACGGCTCACCCTTGGTCATTGTTTTTAGATTTTTGGTCTGTTGACCCGCACAGCCTTAAAATCTTCATCCCCGAGGCGCTGAAAGACTGTGTTTGCAATATCGGGTTTTATTTTGAAAAAGAAAAAGAAAAAATCATCATATAAGTCGGGTAATGCTGTTTTATCAAAAATAGCCGAATATTCCCGAAAGGGACGCCGGAGGGATGACTTTGCATAAACAGCCACCCTTTGTCATTTTTGAGGTTTTTGACTGGTTAGCCCACATAGCCTTAAAATATTCGTCCCCGAGGTGCTGAAAGGCCGTGTTTGCAAAACCAGGTCTTTTATTTTAATTTGAAAAACAAGAAAAAAAAAGTGTCAGTGGGCAAGTGAATGCCGTTTATATTTTTGGTCAAAATAAGCCGAGCTAGCTTCGGCTGTGTATTGAACCGTTCTTGCCGAGATAGCCTTAGAGTATCTTTCAGTTGTTGAAAGGATTTCTTCGTAAAAGAATGTACTAGTTTGTAAAATAATCCTTCCCGGCCTCAAAATTCATGTAAAATTAAGAAAGGGGCCACATTTACAAAAATAGTCATTTGGTTAAAATTGGCATATAAGGGAAAAAATCTGTCAGTCTGTTTTTTTATTTGCATTTCTTTTGATTAGAGTATGTGGATTGTTTAATGTTCGAGTATGTATCTCGTCTTTCACCAGAGTCTGCTAGTTCAGTCTAAGTTTGTTAGTTTTTTAATCATTGTAATCAAAGTGTTTTACTGTGAAAAGTTGAAAATTCCAAAATATGTTTTATTGTTTTCATGTCCAAATCCACACTCGTTTTGCTTCGAATTACCCCTGAGCTCTTCAAATATTAGATCAGAAAACTGGTCCGGAACCCTAGTTCGTTAGACTAACACAAAACTGACACCCTGTGACCATTTGACCTCCCTCGTCCCAAATCCCACCCCAGCTTTGTTCGAATTCTACTAGAACTGGACGAATCTTAAACCGATTGAGCAAACCCTAAAAGAACCCAAGCCTGGAATCAAGCCAAGGTAGGAAGATTGAGGTCGTCGTCGACCTTAGTCGTGTGTTCTCAAGTCGAGAACACTCGATTATGGCCCATGTCGATTTCAAGTTCAAATCAAAGTTTTGATTAGAACGAATGGGAATTGGGACTAATTTCTAAGGTATTTTCTATTTCGTTAATTTCTCTTTTGTTGTTTTATTGTTTGTTTGATTAATTTTTCGTTATTTTTGTCAATTACCTCCTCTCCTCTTCTCTTTTTCTTCCCTTTGTTCCGATTTCTGTTGATTGTGTTAAAACCGTGTTCATCTATATTTGTAATTTGTAAGTTGTCTGATTTCTGGTTTGAATTAAGCTTATGTTGAAAAGTTGTTTATAATTTGGATATAACTTCTGTTTGTATCAATCCTGGATTATTGCACGTTAAATTCAATTCCAATTGTTGTATGAGAAATGTCTTTTGACAATGAAATGGTAAAATTGCTAGGATCAGTAGTTATTGCCCTGTGATTTGTTCATCACAAATATTGGAAGTTGATTAGTCGGTTGAATGTCTTGAATCTGTCTGCTTTCAGTTGTTATCTGAACCTATGTTGTGAATTTGTAAACCAGCCTAGGCTTTAATCAACTTAGGATTAAACCAAACACATGAAGTAGTATGTTGTGATTTTGAAATTATGATTGATTAAGAATTAGCTTTGATTTTGATTTAAATTCAGTTCAATCAGAATTCAGCTTAGGCTTTCAGTTGATATAGAATTGGTTATAACTGCAGATTGAAAGTAATTGGGTTAGGGGTAGGATAGTAATTCTAGTAGTTTCAGGGGTAGTATGGGAATTGAAAACTTGCAGAATTGTTTATATTAAGTGTTCTGTCCACTAGGCACTAAAGGACTATTAAAATATTGTAGCGGGGAACAAAGCATAATGTGGGGGTAAAGGGATTGAATAAGTTAATAAACAATTAGTAGTGGAGACTACACTAGGGCTGATTTTAAAGACTAATGGGCTGTCCACTGAAGGTGGGGTGAAGGGGTTGAGTTTTTGTATAAATAGAAATATTAGGACAATAAGAAAGGGGACTCTTTTTTTGGGCAGTTTTGGGCATATCATTTTAAGAGAGTTCTTAGGGGTCTCTTCTTGGTGAGTAGAAAAGGGAAATAAGGGGGAGCTCAGACACTTACACACACACTAAGAGGGCTTTGAAAAAATCATAATATAATAGAGTACTTTCCATATTATTAGAGCAAAAGAAAAGACTGAAGGAAAAACTAAAGCTAAAAGTAAGAAAGGCTGAAAATTGAGGTTTCTTTTTGGTCAGTTGAAAAAGAAAAGATAGGAGTTTCCTTTGGAGTGAAGAAAGTTTATCAACTTTTAGGACTTGAACACATAGAGTGACATCATTTTAGGAGTTGGATAGATCATTTCTTGGAAATCAAAAGTTGTTAAGCATTTCAGTTTTGAGAATAAGGAAAGGCCACTGTTACATTAAAAAGAAAACTGGTTGTTTGCATTTCAGTTCCTAAGTTCCAACTTAAGTTCTGGTATTATTTTTGGGGCTGTTCTACCAATCATTTTTGTTTTCAAAACTCTTCTGGGCTTTGAATTTGACTTGGATTGCTGTTGTGGACTGTTGTTTGATTGCTGGAACTGTTGCTGTAGCTGATCTCCTCTTTCTTCTTATTAGCGTTTCAATCTTCCAGGTACACATTCGAAACACCCACTGATGTAATCTTTTAAATCAAGAAGTTGAAATGAGATGCTATTCAGGAACTTGTGTATTCAAGTTGCCATAGTGGAGTAGATTATTAGACATTTCATGCTTATTTAGTTTTGCTTTCAATTTACGTCGGCCTTATATAATCAGACTGGAATTTGAATCGAAATGGTGATTATCTAGTTTAAATTTGTGAATGTTGGACTCATTATTCCTTAGTTAGTTGGTATTGCATGTATAGTGTAAGGTGAGGTAGCCTAATTTTTCTTCAGTAATTAAAAACATGTTCAAATGGTTTTGCAACTTAATATGCTAGTTTCAGTAATCCTGTTTTGAAATCAGGAATTTGAACATTAGTTTAGTGGTGCTATTATTCTGAAATTCCTGGTCTGTTTTGGATTCAAATTGTTAGCTTGTTCGTATAGAAAAGATCACAATCATGTTTCCAGTTAGGCTCACTTTTGGTCTAACCTAAGTAGGATATATGGAATTCAAATGATCAATATTTCGTAAGTTTGAGTAAGTGAATAACGTCTGCCCTTATTGTATGTTGTTAAATATATTTTGAATATTTTGGAACAAATTCGGTGTGGATTTAGCTTAATTAAATCAAGGCCTAATTTCGCCTAGCAATTGGCCTATCTTCAGGCAACTTGGGCTTCAACATCATAACAAGTGGCCCGGGTTCTAATTTGTATGTTCGTTTGAACCTGGGCCATGACTGCAATTGGCCATTCTTTTGATGTAGACTGGGTACAATTTGCCTTCTGGTTTGTTTTAATCCGGTAATAATTTAATTAGGACCTTTTCTTTTATCTTTTAGAGATCAACATAAATAGAAAACTGTAATTGCTTTTAGTTTTGCCTTTTAAATAATAATAAAGTGAGACGAGCCTCGCCAAATAAAATGCACAAATTGCGGGGCCCTCATGAATGTATATATTAAAAATGCTTAGACTTCGGGATCGGCCGCTTAGTGAATTTCACGGCCTTTTTCCCAAAAAATAATAACGCGTTAGTCTCTTTAGGCGCGTATTTTAAATAACCTTACCTTACCTTCTTAAACTCGGGTGCACATTTTTGTGACCCAAATCCAAATCTCAATGAAGTCGAAATGTGTCGATAATCACGGGTACATTGATTGTGACGTGGTTCGAGATGCATTTCCATGACGTTGTAATTCTTTTTTTAAAAATAATGAATGAGACGATCCTCGCCAAACAAAAATACATAAGTTGCGGGGCCCTCTATATGCGTTTGTAAAATTACTTAGATTTCGGGATGGGCCGTTTAGCAAAATTTCACGGCCTTACCCAAAATAATGATACGCTATTCGCTTTAGGCGCGCCTTTAATAATTTACCTTCTTAAACATGGGTGCACATTTATGTGACCCAAATCCAAATCTCAATGGAGTCGAAATGTATCGATAACCACGAGTACATTGATATGACGTGGTTCGAGATATATTTTCACAACGTTGCAATTCTTTGTTAAAATAATAATAATAATATTAAAAGCGGTTAAAGGTTAAAATTTGCACATAAGTTAAAGCATGTTATAAATCAGATAAATAAGCCAAATATGGCAGTTGAGCGACCGTGCTAGAACTACGGAACTCGGGAATGCCTAGCACCTTCTCTCGGGTTAATAGAATTCCTTATCCGGATTTCTGGTTCGTGGACTGTTAAATAGAGTCAAACCTTTCCTCGATCCAGGATTCAACCGGTGACTTGGGACACCATAAATCTCCCAAATGGTGACTCTGAATCTCTTAAGAAATGAATCCCGTTTCGATTGTCCTTTAATTGGAAAAACTCCCTTTACCACGCCCTTCGCGGGGTGCGGTAGCGCAAAAAGGAGGTGTGACAATAAGCCCCCTCTCCAATCCACTGAAGTACCTCAAAAGTACCAATGAATCGCGGACTCAACTTTCCTTTCTTTTCGAATCTCATAACACCCTTCGTGGGCGAAATCTTCAACAGGACTTTCTCACCAACCATGTAGGATACATCTCGAACCTTCCAGTCCGCATAGCTCTTCTGCCTCGACTGTTCCATACGAAGTCTCTCCTGAATTACCTTCACTTTATCCAAAGCACCCTGAACCAAATCTGTCCCCGATAGCCTAGCCTTACCGGGCTCGAACCAACCAACTAGAGATCTACACCGCCTCATACGGAGCCATCTGAATACTCATCTGGTAGCAGTTGTTGTAGGCAATCTCTGCAAGCGGTAGAAACCGATCCTATGGCCCTCCGAAGTCAATAACACAAATGCGCAGCATATCCTCTAGTATCTGAATGGTGTGCTCGGACTGCCCATCCGTCTGAGGGTGAAAGGCTGTGCTCAACTGAACCTGAGTACCCAACTCTCGCTGAATAGACTGCCAAAACTGAGAAGTAAACTGAGTGCCCCTATCTGATATGATGGAAACTAGGACACCATGCAACCGAACAATCTCCTGAATATAAATCTCTACCAGCCGCTCTGAAGAATACGTAGTACAAATAGGAATGAAGTGCGCAGACTTGGTCAACCTATGTACAATCACCCAAATAGCATCGAACTTCTTCAAAATTCATGGGAGTCTGGTAACAAAATCCATAGTGATCCTCTCCCACTTCCACATGGGAATAAGCATCTGCTGATGCAAGCCACCCGATCTCTGATGCTCATATTTCACCTGCTAACAATTGAGACACCGGGCTATAAACTCCATAATATATTTCTTCATCCTCCGCCACCAATAGTGCTGTCTAAGATCCTGATACATCTTCGCGACACTCGGATGAATGGAATACCGCAAGTTGTGGGCCTCCTCCAATATCAACTCCTAAATCCCATCCACATCGAGCATGAAAATC
Source organism: Nicotiana glauca (assembly GCA_026770625.1). Taxonomy (NCBI): domain Eukaryota; kingdom Viridiplantae; phylum Streptophyta; class Magnoliopsida; order Solanales; family Solanaceae; genus Nicotiana; species Nicotiana glauca. Next base: position 97,369 of record MU737933.1, on the reverse strand, counting down.
CGGCCCTGCATCCTCAACACACCATCATCGCTTTCACACCTTCTTTTTACCTACTACACCCCGTGAAAGGTATAATGAAGGGGGTTTTTCCAATCAAAGAACAATCGAAACGGGATTCGTTTATTAAGAGATTCAGAGTCGCCACTTGGGAGATTTATGGTGTCCCAAGTCACTGGTTTGAATCCCAAATCGAGGAAAGGGCTTGACTTTGTATTGCAGTAGCGAACCAGAAATCTGAGTAAGGAATTCTGTTAACCCAGGAGAAGGTGTTAGGCATTCCCGGGTTCCGTGGTTCTAGCACTGTCGCTCAACTATTATATTTGGAATATTTATCTGATTTCAAAACATATTTTCGCTTATGTTCTTTTCAACCTTGAACCACTTTTATTATTTTTAACGAGAATTGCAACATCGTAAAAACGTGTCTCGAACCACGTCACATAAATGCACCCGTCATTGTTGACACATTTTGACTTTGTTGAGACTTCGATTTGGGTCACACAAATGTGCACCCGAGTTTAGGAAGGTAAATTATTAAAAGCGAACCTAAAGCAACTAACGTGTTATTATCTTTGGGAAAAGCCGTAAAATTCGCTAAACGGCCCGTCCCCAATTCAAAGTATCGAGGGCCCCACAATTTATACGTTATTTGGCGAGGCTCGTCTCATTTATTATTTAAAAGGAAAACCTAAAGCAACTACAATTTTCTACTTAATATTGTCTCTAAAAGGGCACTAGTTGATTAGTATTGTGACATTCGGCCTCGGGTTCAAGTCCAGGTTCAAACAAAAGGGAGTAACCTCTTAATTTGAACCTGCTACCCAACTCGAAGGCCAAAATTACATTATGTTAAACTATGTATCGATACCCTTAAGCCAAATCCAAATAAATGGACCCAACGGGTAAGACTACGACCAATCACCACAAACAGGCCTCGATGTCAGCCCCTAGAAAAGGGAATTATTTGGGCATGGTGTAATAGAAAACAGGCCCAGGCAGGCTGTAATGCCTCAAACCATCAAAACCCGCACCATGATAACAATGAAATGCAATTAGAGGAATTAATAATCTAAGCAGAATGTAATGTCCATTAGACATGGATTATCATTAATGGGTTAACTAAGGTACTTCAAACAAAAAAGGTGATGCCTATCGATTTGAACCCACAACGTGCCATATATCAGCCATAGTCCAATTCTAAACCAATTATGAAATTTAATTGAACTGAGCCTTTAAACAATTTACCAGTTAACAAGACTTATGAGCCATTTTCAAAGTAATTAGAGCATTTTTGAGGCAACTACACCTTAACTGCTTTTGATTCATGATTTTGAATTAACATATGACAATATGAACATCAGTCCCAAACTTAACTCAAAACTCATATTACTAAACAAATGATTTATTACTAAACGTTTATCCTGCCCAGGCTTAACACAGACAAGGCCTAAGTACTGATTTCAGCTCAGTTTCCAGTTATTAATATAAATCAGGATCGGGGAATCCAAAATCATTTTTTCTGTTCCAGCTAGCTTCTATTTTTCAAAATTACACTACATGAAACGAAACCAACTAATATGGCTAATGAATAATTATTGTTCTGATAGTTTAATCAGTCCATTACAAATACCCTAGAGTAATGAATTCATCAAACAAAATCCTAAACTAACTGCAGTAAACTGAATTGACAAAACAGTAGAAGCTTCAGCAGTATCAGGTAGCAATTGCATTTCCATTTCACGAGAGAAATTACATCAAAACAGGCTCAAATGTGTACCTGGAGTTGAATTTAAATAGAAGGAAGGAGGGGGTCAGCAATAGCAAGTGTAACAACAATTTGGAGTTCAAACAGCAACACACATAACCAGTTCAGCACAGAAACACACTCAAAAACATCCCGGAATGAAGCGTGAAACAATAACCACAACAAATACCCAGGCAGACTCAAACAAACTAAAATGTGCTTGGAATTGAACCCAGGAATTCCAGAAGAACTGAAAAAGAGTAGACAAGTTTCAATGGAATAGTAGATTTATTTCAGTAAAGTGTTCAAACCCTTTCTAATCTCAATGTCCTGTATTCCTAAGCTCTCCTCTTTCAGCTCTTGAATTTCAGAATGTGTTTTTTTTTCTATCAAACTCTCAAAAACTTCCTCTTTTTTTTTCAGTCAAAAAACTGATCCCAAGCTCTCAAAACTCTCTCCCACTCTCTCCTAAGGTCTGCCTGTATTTTATACCCAAAATTTGACCCCCTCCAGCTCTTAGGAGCACTTAAACTATTAAGAAAAATGAACTCCTCCCATCATATTCCCTGAAACCCACTACTGAATGTCCCATTGCATTTTTAAATTCAATTGCTGTGGGTAGCCTGAATTTTCAATTCAGGCGTGCCCGGACAACCAAGATGGCCTCCCACTTAATCCTAACATTTTTTAATTCAGTGAATCACCTTAAACTTCATTAATAAATAAATCCTAAACTCGACAAACAAATATGATGCATATCCGGGAGAACAGGCAATGGGTTCAAATAACAGTTAAAAACAAACAACAAATTCAAGTAATTCTACAACATTCAACTGACTAAACAAATCAAACTCAATGTGATGGATGACTAAGCAATTAAACTCATTGTGACAAACTAACCTCTAATTTTAACATACGAACAGACTTTAGCTCAACACAGAAACAGGACAAAAACGAAGCAGGTGGAGAAGAAATCTGGAATTTAAATGAAAATAAAAGACGAAAGAAAAGAAAAGGGAATTAAAGAAAATACCTAGGCGGACCAACTTATGGAGTTACTCCTCGTTCCTCTGATTTGGATCGAAATAGACCTTAATCGTGTGTGTTCAATGTGAAAATACACCGCTAAGGTCCGATTCAATCTACAAATCTTCACATGTCCATTGAATCTTGAGTTAGAAGAACTAGGGTTCATTTCCATGATCTAATATTCGAACAGCTCTAGGGGATTCGATGGAAACGGTTTGGATATTTGGATTGAGGGAGGCTTGGTGGTTCAAGGGTGTGAATTTGGTGGTGATTAGAGTCGGCGCCGCCACCAGGGGATCTTGTGGCGACGCTAGGGTTTATGTCTTAGATTAGATATTCGAGATGCTGGGCTGGGATTCGAGGGAAGCTGAGGGTGGCATGGATATGGGGAGGTCATGGTGAAGAGGTGGTGTAGTTTTGGAGGTCTTTGGCCACCGTCTGCTGCCGTGAATGATTTCTGGTGGGCGGAGGATGGCAGCGTGAGGTCTGATCTCTGAAGGCTTAGAGATGCAGAGGGCAGGGGGGTTTGGTTTAGGGGGCTGGGGTGTGTTACACACTTATATATAGGGGGGTGGAATAAATCCAGGCCGTTAGATCAATTAAGATCAATGGCAAGGATCATTTGACTTAACAAAACGACGCCGTTTGGTTAAGTGAGTTGCTAGATTGGTTCGGGTATAAGGCGGGTTGGGTCGGGGTTTGTGAATGGGTTAGCTTCTGGACCATTCGATCAAACTGATTCAGCGGCCCAAATTGTCATGACCAAAATGTCATCGTTTGGGCCGAGGCTGGGGCAGACCGGGTTTTAGCTTGGTTTGGGAGGGTATTGGGCTTAGGATTTTCGAATTAAGATGGCCCAATTTCCTAATTTTCTTTGTTTTATTGATTTCTTTCACATTTCCTTTCCAAAATTAAAATCCTAAAAATCCTAAATTAAATTATAAAACCAAATTAACTTATCAAAAATACTAATTAACTTCTAATAACAATTATCACACATAATTAAATACTAATTTAAAATAAAATTATACATTTTGATATTAAATGCTAAAAACGCAAAGTACATATTTTTTGTGATTTTTCGTTCTCGTAAAACAAATTATTATTTAATTAATTCTAAAAATATATAATTAAATCCTAAATGTAATTGTAACATATTTTTTCTATTTTTCATTAGTTAAATAAATAAACATGCCCAAACAAATGCACACAATAAAAGAAAATACCACAAAAATCCACAAAATAGCAAACAACACAAAAATTATTTTATTTTGAATTTTTGGGAGTAATTCTCATAGGGCAAAAATCACGTGCTCACAGCTGCCCCTCTTTGTCCGAAAACACGAAGAGTTTTCATGCAAAGATAAAGTGAGCGGATACGAGCGATTTTTGCCAGTTTGAATACTCCGTGTGAAGCATTTTTTGCAAGATTTGACCGAACCTTTACTTCAAAGGTCTCCTACATATCCTTGGCTAAAATGGAATCAGGTCAATGTAGTTCGGGAGTTTTGGTAACTGGGACTACCATAAAGTTGTGGTTTCACTGATATTGCTGTTGTTGCTGCTGCTACCGCTTACTGAACTCCTTATTACACCGTGCTAAAAGAAAATAAGAAACTAGACTAAACTATAGTCTATGAATTACAAAATCTTATCTAGATCTTCCCACTTGCTCTTGTGTTTCTTGTTGTCTTGTTCACTTGTATTTCCTCCGATGTTCCTTTGTCTCTGATTTGACTTGTAGTCTTCTCTTCCTCAGATGGATGCCTGATTGCCAAACTCAAACTACTTCTTTCCTTCTTGTGAGACGCGAACTATTTTTCCTTCAAAACTTGAACTGCCTTCTTCTGACCATTGTTTCCTTCCTTCTGATTTCTGAACTTGAATTTTATTCATCTGATTTTTGTTGTAACCCACTGTTCTCCATGCGGGTTACTGACTTCTGACTTAAAAAGGTATGCCCCCGTTCTCCAGGCGGGCTCCTGACTTCAACAACTAATTAAAAGATAACACCTACGTTCTCCAGGTGAGCTCCTGACTTCAACAACTACTTAAAAGATAACGCCTCCGTTCTCCAGGGGGCTCCTGACTTAAACAATTACTTAAAAGATAATGCCTCCATTCTCCAGGGGGCTCCTGACATCAACAACTACTTAAAAGATAACACCTCCGTTCTCCAGGGGGCTCCTGACTTCAACAACTACTTATAAGATAACACCTCCATTCACTAGGCGGGCTCTTGACTTCAACAACAACTTTAAAAAGATAATGCCTCCATTCTCCAGGCGGGCTCCTGACTTCGACAACTTCTTAAAAATATAACACCTCCGTTCTCCAGGTGGGCTCCTGACTTCAACAATTTTAAAATAATGCCTCCATTCTCTAGGCGGGCTCCTGACTTCAACAACTTCTTAAAAGATAACGCCTTCGTTCTTCAGGCGGGCTCCTGACTTCAAAAACTTAAAAAGATAATGCTCTGTTCTCCAGGCGGGCTCCTGACTTCAACAATTACTTAAAAGATAATGCCTCCGTTCTCCAGGCAGGCTCCTGACTTCAACAACTTAAAAAGATAATGCCTCCGTTCTCCAGGCGGGCTCCTGACTTCAACAACTTAAAAAGATAACGCCTCCGTTCTCTAGGAGGGCTCCTAACTTCAACAACTACTTAAAATGATAACACCTCCGTTCTCCAAGCGGGTTCCCGACTTCAATAACTTAAACTGTATTCTATTGACATTATTTTCCCTTGCCTCCAAAAACATTTTCCTTTGAAACTTGATTTATCTTTCTTTGAAACTATAAATTATCTTCCTTCAAGGCTGCTTTCCTAAACACTTGTGTTAACCTCCTTCGAAAACTAACTTCCCTTAAAACTTGCATTACCCTCCTTTGAAAACTACTTCCTTCAAAACTTGCGTTGTCTTCCTTCGAAACTTGAGTTGTCTTTCTCTCCCTTAAAACTTGAATTGCTTTCCCTATTCTTCAGATGGGTACCTGACTTCAAGAAAATTTTCAAATCGAAAAGAAATTTTCTGCCCCAGTTTGATAATCTTCCTTGTAGCATGTCTTTCCGCCATCAATAACATTTCTGGCCCCTATTTCAAATCAAAGAAAATTTATTAGTTTAAAATGTGGTGAGTGGTCATGAAACTCCTGTTGGGGATGGTTTTCCCTTTCTCCTTTCCATGTTCTGCGTTGTCCGACCATCTTGAAACTAGGCCGATAACTTCCGACCATCTTGACCATTCCTTATTTACAAACTTCTCAACTGTTGTTTTCCATTTTTACTTCATACTTTCCCCGAAATCTTAGACCAATCCATTATTTGGTCTTACAACGACGTCTTTTACGTCCCATCACATTATCTTTGGCCTGTCCTATCCTTATTTCGTTTTGCATCATGTCGGAAACTGGTAGTAAGCTCTGAAAATCCTTCTTATTTGTCAAAAACAAACAACTATTAAAAAATCTTAAGCGAAAGAAATGAAAAATGATGACTCCAAAAGATAGAAAAAGAAAAAAGAAAAATCTTCCTGAACAATTGTTTGAGGAGAGGAAAAAAGAAAAGAACTTATCTGAATGGTATAACCGATCCAATGATCATGTCGTGCATTTCGGATTAATCAACCCAGTCTATTATATCAACCAACTTTCTGATGGTCTTTCATTGCATTTCAAATGTCCTGCAACCCAACTCTTTTGCCGAATCAACATCTTTGTTCTGCTTAATGCCTTGATAGATCCTTTCTGTCAACCTTATCTCGTTCGTCCACTTTTTAACTCCTTGTCGCCTTGTAGTGCCCTTCGAGGGGTTTTCACTAATAAGACTCTCTCATTTCTCTCAGCTCCCTTCGCCTTATGGTGCATGTGAAGGTTTTCACCGATAAGACTCTCTCATTTTATTTCTCTCAATTTGCGTCGCCTTATGGTGCCTGTGAAGGGTTTCACCGACAAGGCTCTCTCATTTTATTCATTTTCTCTACTGGGATCAAAGTGTTGTCCTTGACATGGATCACTTCCATTTGCCTGATTTGTCACTTCTCGGAGACTGATCGGGAGGTCTTTCTTTGGATATCAATATGGGTTCTTGTGTATGGTTAAAAGAAAAAGGGTATCAAAAAGCTGAAAACAATTTTAATGGGTAAAACTTACAACTTTTGGAATCAAATTTCTTTTCTGCAATCAATACACAAATTCCGCCACAGTTTTCTTGTTTGCGGATCTTTTGATTTTTATTTCACTATGACCGAGCCGTGAAGCTACCTAAGTATCCTCTTTGAGGAATCAGGTCAAACGTAGTTCACCCAATTCCTTTGTTTTTTTGTGACTTTTCTTTTGTTTTTGTTATTATCTCTTTTCTTCCTTTTTTTCAATTTCGTTTCTGATTCCAAAAGATGGGTATGAAAGAATATATAAGGCTCAAAAGGGGAAACAAAGGTTAAAGTGTTTGGATAGTAGAAAAAAATTTCCCCCGTCATTTCATTCTCCGATACAATGCTAAGCACAAACAAACAATTACAATCAAAGAAATGATACATAATATCTATTGACTGCGTCAGAATTGATAGCCATGTCTATACATCTTCCTTCGACATCTGTCAAACATAAAGCGCCGTTGGACAACACTCTGGTCACAATAAACGGCCCTTGCCAATTCGGGGCGAACTTGCCTTTAGCTTCGGCCTGATGTGGGAGGACTCGTTTCAACACTTGTTGCCCCACTTCAAATTTCCTGGGACACACCTTCTTATTTTATGCTCTTTCCATCCTCTTTTGATACAACTGGCCATGACATGCTGCTGCCAATGTTTTTTCATCAATTAAGCATAAACTGCTTCAAACGGGTTTTGACCCACTCATCATCATCAATCTCAGCCTCAGCGACAATCCGGAGAGACGGAATTTCAACTTCTGCCGGTATCACTGTTTCGGTTCCATATACCAATAAATAAGGAGTTGCACCCACTGAAGTACGAACAGTAGTGCGATAACCCAACAACACAAACGGTATTTTTTCATGCCATTGCTTGGACCCTTCTGCCATTTTCCTCAATATCTTCTTTATATTCTTGTTGGCTGCCTCAACCGCTCCATTCACCTTAGGACGATATGGGGTGGAATTGCGGTGTGTAATATTAAACTGTTGACATACTTCTTTCATCAAACTGCTATTAAGATTAGCACCATTATCCGTGATGATCACTTTTGGGATTCCAAATCTACAGATGATATGGGAATGAACAAAATCCACCACTGCTTTCTTGGTTACCGACTTGAAAGTTTTAGCTTCAACCCACTTGGTGAAATAGTTGATGGCCACCAGAATGAGCCTGTGACCGTTGGAAGCTGCCAGCTCAATAGGTCCAATGACATCCATGCCCCATGTAACAAAGGGCCAAGGTGCTGACATTGTGTGTAATTCTGTCGGCGGAGAATGAATCAAATCTCCGTTTATCTGACACTGATGACAGTTACGCATGAAACTGATACAATCTCGCTCCATGGTGAGGCAATAATACCCTGCTCGAAGAATCTTCTTTGCCAACACATATCTGCTCATATGCGGTCTACATACTCCTGGATGTACCACTGCCATAACTGCCATGGCTTGACTAGCCTCTATGCATCTTAGCAATCATACGTCTGATGTTCTTTTGTACAACACTCCTCCACTAAGGAAAAATTCATTTGCCAACCGTCGAATGGCTCTCTTTTGATCTTCCATGGCCTGCACCGGGTATATTCCCATCCTGAGGTATTCCTTGACATCGTAGAACCATGGTTCAACATCCAGTTCTTCCACTATTACGTTGCAATAAGCATGCTGAATCGAACCTGGATATGCAACAGATCAACATGAATTTTATCTGGATGGTGCAACATTGATGCTAAGGTGGCTAAAGCATCGGCAACTTCATTATGAACTCTTGGGACGTGCTTAAACTCCACTGATCGAAACCGTTGACACAGATCGTGCAAACATTGTCTCCGTTCTCCAGGCGGGCTCCTGACTTCAACAACATAAAAAGATAATGCCTCCGTTCTCCAGGCGGGCTCCTGACTTCGACAACATAAAAAGATAATGCCTCCATTCTCCAGGCGGGCTCCTGACTTCAACAATTACTTAAAAGATAATGCCTCCATTCTCCAGTCGGGCTTTTGACTTCAACAACTTAAAAAGATAACGCCTCCATTCTCCAGGCGGGCTCCTGACTTCAACAATCACTTAAAAGATAACGCCTCTGTTCTCCAGGAAGGCTCCTGACTTCAACGACTTAAAAATATAACGCCTCCATTCTCCAGGCGGGATCCTGACTTCAACACCTACTTAAAATGATAACGCCTCCATTCTCCACGCGGGCTCCTGAATTCAATAACTTAAACTATATTCTATTGACCTTGTTTTCCCTTGACTCCTGAAACATTTTCCTTTAAAACTTGATTTATCTTTCTTCGAAACTATAAATTATCTTCCTTTACGACTGTTTCCTTAAAACTTGTGTTAACCTTCTTCGAAAACTAACTTCCCTTAAAACTTGCGTTACCCTCCTTTTAAAACTACTTCCTTCAAAACTTGCGTTGTCTTCCTTCGAAACATGTGTTGTCTTGCTCTCCCTTAAAACTTGAATTGCTTTCCCTATTCTTCAGATGAGTACCTAACTTCGAGAAAATTTTCAAAATGAAAGGAAATTTTCTGCCCCAGTTTGATAATCTTCCTTGCAACATGTCTTTCCGCCATCAATAACATTTCCTGCCCCTGTTTCAAATCAAAGAAAATTTATCAGTTTAAAATGTGGTGAGTGGTCGTGACACTCCTGCTGGGGATGGTTTTCCCTTTCTCCTTTCCATGTTCTGCATTGTCCGACTATCTTGAAACTTGGCCGATAACTTCCGACCATCTTGATGATTCCTTATTCATAAACTTCTCGACTATTGTTTTCCATTTTTACTTCATACTATCCCTTAAATCTTAGACCAATCCATCATTTGGTCTTACAACGACGTCTTTTACGTCCCATCACATTATCTTTGGCCTGTCCTATCCTTATTTCGTTTTGCATCATGTCAGAAACTGGTAGTAAGCTCTGAAAATCTTCTTATTTGTCAAAAACAAACTACTATTGAAAAATCTTAAGCGAAAGAAATGAAAAATGATGAATCCAAAAGATAGAAAAATAAAAAATAAAAACCTTCCTGAACAATTGTTTGAGGAGAGGAAAAAAGAAAAGAACTTATCTGAATGGTATAACCGATCCAACGATCATGTCGTGCATTTCGAATTAATCAACCCAGTCTATTATATCAACCAACTTTCTGATGGTCTTGCTTTGCGTTTCAAAAGTCCTGCAACCCAACTCTTTTGCCGAATCAACATCTTTATTCTGCTTAATGCCTTGACGGATCCTTTCTGTCAACCTTATCTCGTTCGTCCCCTTTTTAACTTCTTTTCGCCTTATAGTGCCCTTTGAAGGGTTTTCACTAACAAGACTCTCTTATTTCTCTCAGCTCCCGTCGCCTTATGGTGCCTGTGAAGGTTTTAACCGATAAGAATCTCTCATTTTATTTCTCTTAACTTGCGTCGCCTTATGGTGCCTGTGAAGGTTTTCACCGACAAGGCTCTCTCATTTTATTCATTTTCTCTGCTGGGATAAAAGTGTTGTCCTTGACATGGATCACTACCACTTGACTGATTTGTCACTTCTCGGAGACTGATTGGGAGGTCTTTCTTTGGATATCAATATGGGTTCTTGTGTATGGTTAAAAGAAAAAGGGTATCAAAAAGCTCTAAACAATTTTGATGGGTAAAACATACAACTTTTGGAATCAAATTTCTTTTCCGCAATCAAAACACAACTTCCGCCTCAGTTTTCTTATTTGGGGATCTTTTGATTTTTGTTTCACTATGACCGAGCCGTGAAGCTGACTACGTATCCTCTTTGAGGAATCAGGTCAAACGTAGTTCACCCAATTTCTTTGTTTTCTTGTGACTTTTTTTTTGTTATTATCTCTTTTATTCCTTTTTTTTCAATTTCGTTTCTGATTCCAAAAGAGGGGTATGGAAGAATAAATAAGGCTCAAAAGAGGAAACAAAGGTTAAAGTGTTTGGATAGTAGAAAAAAAATTACCCCCGTCATTTTATTCTCCGATACAATTAAGTAGAAACAAACAATTACAATTAAAGAAATCATACATAATATCTCTTGACTGCATCAGAATTGATGGCCATGTCTATACATCTTCCTTCGACATCTGTCAAACATAAAGCGCCGTTGGACAACACTCTGGTCACAATAAGCGACCCTTACCATTTCGGGGCGAACTTGCCTTTAGCTTCGGCCTGATGTGGGAGGATTCGTTTCAACACTTGTTCTCCCACTTCAAATTTCCTGGGACGCACCTTCTTATTGTATGGTCTTGCCATCCTCTTTTGATACAATTGGCCATGACATACTGCTGCCAATCTTTTTTCATCAATTAAGATCAACTGCTCCAAATGGGTTTTGACCCACTCATCATCATCAATCTCAGCCTCAGCGACAATTCGGAGAGATGAAATTTCAACTTCTGCCGGTATCACTGCTTTGGTTCCATATACCAACAAATAAGGAGTTGCACCCACTGAAGTACGAACAGTAGTGCGATAACCCAACAACGTAAATGGTAACTTTTCATGCCATTGCTTGGACCCTTCTATCATTTTCCTCAATATCTTCTTTATATTCTTGTTGGCTGCCTCAACCGCTCCATTCGCTTTGGTACGATATGAGGTGGAATTGCGGTGTGTAATCTTAAACTGTTGACATACTTCTTTCATCAAACTGCTGTTAAGATTAGCAGCATTATCCGTGATGATCACTTTTGGGATTCTGAATCTACAGATGATATGGGAATGAACAAAATCCACCACTGCTTTCTTGGTTACCGACTTGAAAGTTTTAGCTTCAACCCACTTGGTGAAATAGTCGATGGCCACCAGAATGAACCTATGACCGTTGGAAGATGCTAACTCGATAGGTCCAATGACATCCATGCCCCATGCAACAAAGGGACATTTTGCTGACATTGTGTGATATTCTATCGGCGGAGAATGAATCAAATCTCCGTGTATCTGACACTGATGACACTTATACACGAAACTGATACAATCTCACTCCATGGTGAGCCAATAATACCCTGCTCGAAGAATCTTCTTTGCCAACACATATCCGCTCATATGCGGTCCATATACTCCTGAATGTACCTCTACCATAACTACCGTGGCTTGACTATCCTCTATGTATCTTAGCAATCCTAGGTCCGGTGTTCTTTTGTACAACACTCCTCCACTGAGGAAAAATCCATTTGCCAACCGTGGAATGGCTATCTTTTGATCTCCCATGGCTGCGCCAGGTATATTCCCATCCTGAGGTATTCCTTGACATCGTAGAACCATTGTTCGACATCCAGTTCTTCCTCTATTACGTTGCAATAATCATGCTAATGTCGAACCTGGATATGCAACAGATCAACATGAATTTTATCTGGATGGTGCAACATTGATGCTAAGGTGGCTAAATCATCGGCAACTTCATTATAAATTCTTGTGACGTGCTCAAACTCCACTGATCGAAATCGTTGACACAGATCGTACAAACATTGTCGATATGGTATGAGCTTCAAATCTCGTGTTTCACATTCTCCCTGAATCTGGTGTACTAGGAGGTCCGAGTCTCCCAAGACCAGAACGCCCTGGACATCCATGTCCGTAGCTAGCCGTAAGCCCAAAATGCTTGCCTCATACTCAGCCATGTTGTTGGTACAATAAAAACGAAGCTGAGCCGTAACAGGATAATGATGCCCTATTTTAGAAATAAGCACTGCTCCTATTCCAACTCCTTTCATATTTGCAGCTCCATCAAAGAAAAGTTTCCATCCTGGTTCTTTAATCGATTCCCGCTCATCGATATGCATCACTTCTTCATTAGGAAGATACATTCTCAATGGCTCATATTCTTCATCGACCGGATTCTCGACCAAGTGATCGGCCAATGCTTGGGCTTTCATTGGCATCCTCCTCACATAGACGATGTCGAATTCCGTGAGTAATATTTGCCATTTTGCCAATCTGCTTGTGGGGATAGGCTTCTGAAAAATATACTTCAATGGATCCAAGCGAGAAATGAGGTAAGTAGTATAGGATGACAGATACTGCTTCAATTTCTGTGCCACCCAAGTTAGGGCACAACATGTCCTCTCAAGATGAGTATACTTAACCTTGTAAGATGTAAACTTCTTGCTGAGATAATAAATAGCCTGCTCCTTTCGGCCAGTAACATCATGCTACCCTAGTACACAGCCAAATGAATTGTCCAAAACCGTCAAATATAGAAACAAAGGTCTCCCCGGTTCTGGCGGGACTAACACGGGTGGATTTGACAAATACTCCTTTATCTTATAAAATTCCTCTTGTCACTCTTCATTCCATTTGACCGCAGCGTCCTTCTTCAACAGCCTAAAAATAGGTTCGCAAGTTGATGTGAGCTGAGCAATAAACCTACTGATGTAGTTCAACCTTCCTAACTGACTCATCACTTCAGTCTTATTCTTCGGAGGTGGCAATTCTTGGATAGCTTTGATCTTTGATGGATCTAACTCGATGCCGTGACGGCTGACTATGAATCCCAATAGTTTTCCTGATGGAACATCAAATGCGCACTTGGCAGGGTTAAGCTTGATATCGTACTTTTGAAGTCTTTGGAAAAACTTCCTTAGGTCTCCTACGTGGTCTTCCTGATGATTGGATTTTATAATCACATCATCCACGTATACTTCAATCTCTTTGTGTATCATATCATGAAACACGGTAGTCATTGCCCTCATGTACGTTACCCCAGCGTTCTTCAAACCAAATGGCATTACCCGATAGCAATAAGTTCCCCATGGTGTAATGAAAGCCGTCTTTTCTGCGTCTTCCTCACCCATCAGAATCTGATGATACCCAGCATAGCAATCCACAAAAGATCCGATCTCACGTTTGGCACAATTATCAATCAAAATATGGATATTTGGTAATGGGAAGTTATCCTTTGGGCTTGCTCTGTTCAGATTGCGATAATCAATGCACACCCTGATTTTTCCATCTTTCTTCGGTACTGGCACCATATTAGCCAACCAATCAGGATATCGAGTGACCCGAATAACCTTTGCATTCAGATGTTTGGTTATCTCTTCCTTAATCTTCACACTCATGTCGGTTTTGAATTTCCTCAACTTTTACTTGACGGGAGGGAATGCCGGGTCAGTGGGCAATATGTTAACCACTAAATCGGTGCTCAAACCCGGCATGTCGTCATATGACCATGCAAAAACGTCTTTGAATTCAATAATTGCCTTGATTAATTCTTCCCTAACATTTGGTTCAATGTGGACACTTATTTTAGTTTCCTTGACGTCATCCGTATACCCTAGATTGATAGCTTCCGTGTCATTTAGGTTTGGTCTGGGTTTCTCTTTAAATTGGCTTAATTCTCTGTTAATTTCTTCGAAGGCTTCACCCTCGTCGTATTCCGACTCATCATCATAATCTACCTCTTGCACTATTATTTTGGAATCAGATTGATTTTTTAGACTAGGTTGAAGATCCATCATGCATGCCAAGTCATTAAGACCGGTATAAAGAGAACTGTACAGAAAAAGAAGAAAACAAAATTAAATTAAAATAAGGAATGAAGAAAAACTTTCATTTTATTGAAGTACGAGATAACAAGGTTTCACACTTTGACGAATATAAAATAAAAGAAATCTAGATTACAACCCTGGAATAATCCAGAAAACAGGAAGGAAAATTAGAGCTAACTACCAAGACTCCCTCCGAATAGGGAGAGGAGTAGCCATCCAATTTTTGATATGCACCTTTTGCCCCACAAACTGCACATCTGCCCTGTTGGACCCTTCCCCAGCCTCTAACATGTTAACATCGACAAATAGCCTTTCGAACCCCTTATTCAAATCTCCATCTGCGCCAATCAATGACCCTGTAGCTTTGGACAGCAGTTGCTTTTTGATGCCCGGCCTGACAAAATATCTTGACAGGCGCAGGATTGGCTTGGGGAGGACCCACACCCTCTTCTTCATCTTGCGGGCCCGTCTTACATCTGCAGCAGTGGGCTTGAACCCCAATCCAAAAGTATCTCTTGGGAAGAGAGACTGGTTGTATAATGCCCTGAAGGTCAGCACCCAAACCTTTGCCTGGTATGAAACCGTCCTTTAACATTTTCGATGCCACCATGATAGTTGTGGCTGCTATTTTAGGAACTGGAATGCTTTTCCCTTCCGGGATCTTTTCTACCGAGACTGTGTCAAAGACTTGGTAAACCCATGGCCCCTTGTCATCATCAGCTTCTATGAAAGGCACAATGGCATCACTTACAATGCCCATATTGTCTTCACCGTGCACTACGATCTCCTGTCGGTCCCATTCGAACTTGACCATCTGATGCAACGTAGAAGGTACCGCCTTGGCGGCGTGGATCCAAGGTCTCCCCAGCAAAAGATTATAAGAGACTGCCATGTCTAGTACTTGGAATTCCATAGTGAACTACACTGGCCCGATTGTCAACTCTAGTATGATGTAACACACTGTGTCTTTACCTCCACTATCAAACCCTCGAACACAGATGCTATTCTTGTGAACTCTATCATTATCAACCTTCAGCTTGTTCGACATAGACAATGGACATATGTTTGCACTGGACCCATTGTAAACTAACACTCGAGTGACTACGGAATTCTCACACTTCATTGTCAGATAAAGCTCTATTGTGTTTTGTACCTTCCATGGGCAACTCATCATCGGAGAAGGTCACTCTATTCACCTCAAAGATCTTGTTTGCTATTTTGTCCAAATGGTTTACAAAGATCTTATCCAGAACATGGTCTTCATTCAGAATTTTCATCAATGCCCATCGATGCTCATCTGAATGGATCAATAATGATAGCAATGAGATCTGTGCCGGTGTCTTCCTCACCTGTTCTACTTTAGGGTAATCTTGCGTCTTCATTTTCTTTAAAAAATCTCCCGCCTCTTCCTTGGTTACAGGCTTCTTGACCGCTACTGGATTGGCCTTTCTTAACTCTGCGGGAGCAAAACACCTCCCCGAACGAGTTAGACCTTGGGTTTCACACACTTCTTCTATAACATCCTCCCCCTTAAACATTACTGTCACTTGACCATAATTCCATGGCACGACCTTCTCACTGATTATTGGTAACTGAATTACTGGCTTGATAATAACCGGCTCCCTGCTAGCACCCTTCACAACCACAACAAGCTTTATTTCAACCCCTGGTACTACCACTTTGGCTCGCTCTGGCTTCACTGCAATGATTCTTGACGACTCCTTCTCAACAACCACAACTGGCTTGCCTTGGACCACTAACTTCCCACTGGTTGATTTTTCCTTTGAACTGGTCTCACTAGCACGGATCATCATTACTGTTTACGAGGGCTTCTTAAGCTCCCCTCCCTTGTGTACAAATTCAATCATGTGAGCCTCATGGTGAGTTGGCAACGGATTCTGTTTAATGTTTGGCGTCTTTGGGGCCTGCACCTCATTTCGACGAGTGTCGATTAGCTCCTGAATAGCTGTTTTTAGCTTCTAACATTTCTCCGTGTCGTGTCCAGGTGCTCCTAAACAGTATTCATAATTCACCGAGTGATCAAGATTTCTTAGTGGGGGGTTAGGTAACTTAGCTTTGATCGGATTCAACAATCCTAGTTGCCTCAGTCGGTGGAACAAACTGGTGTAAGACTCTCCTAATTAAGTGAAAGTCTTTGGCTTCTACGCCCTGTCATTCCTGAAGTTTTGGCTTAGACGAAAACTTGTACCAGTGGGGTTTCTGTATGCTCTTAGAGGTGGGTAGTTATTTTGTGGGGCCGGTGCACGCCATGGTACCGGGACGGGAGGTTGAACAAATTTCTGAGCATGATGGACTGAAAAGTGAGGATTGGGTATTGAGTAATAATGTTGTGGGTGGCTATATGGCGTATGTGAGTAACTTTGTTGGTGGTGTTGGGGTTGGTTGTAGTAGGGTGCAGGGCCTCTAGATCCATACCAAGCTCTGGATTCAATTGTTGCGACATATTCCTTCCTCTTCTTTCTGAGCACGCCTCCAGTGCCGCTCTGGATAGCCTGAGTGGTGGTCTTGATCACCGAATAACTCATTATCTTATTGGACTTGAGTCCTTCTTCAATCATGCCACCCATTTTTACGACCTCATTGAAGGATTTACCAATTGATGTCACCAGGTGACCAAAGTATGTTGGCTCCAAAGTCTGTAAAAAGTAATCCACCATTTCACTTTCCCTCATTGGAGGATCGACTCTTGCCGCCTACTCCCTCCAACGGAGCCCAAACTCCCTGAAGCTCTCTCTGGGCTTTTTCTCGATTTTTAACAAAGTGAGATGGTCCGAGACGATCTTAAGATTATATTGGAAGTGACCAGTAAATGCCTACGCCAGGTCATCCTAGGTGTAGCACCTACTAGGATCCTGCCTCGTATACCACTCTAGCGCGGATCCGCTCAAGCTTTGACTAAAGTACGCTATCAACAACTCATCTTTCCCACCTGCCCCTCTCATCTTACTACAGAAACCTCACAGGTGTGCCATTGGGTCACTATATCCCTCATACAGATCAAATTTTAGCATTTTGAACCCTGCTGGTAGTTGAACATCGGGGAAAGGACACAGATCTTTATAGGCCACACTGACTTGGCCACCCAACCCGTGCATATTCCTGAAGGACTGCTCCAGGCTTTTTACTTTGCAAAGCACGTCTTACTACTCTGAACTCTTAGACGACCTCTCAATTTCTGCCGGAAGCTCAAAGTGAGGGGTATAAGTATGTGGCTCAGGAGCTTTGAGGGTAGGTTCAGGAGGATAGTATGGGTTATCGTGAGCCTAAAACAATGGCTCGTTGGATGATCTTTGCAGTGTGGCGGGTGGAGGTGCCACGAAAACAAGAACAATTGGTGGAGGAGGGTCATGTTTGGGTGGTGGAGTTTGGGGAGTGTAAGAAGCTTTCCCCTGATAGTATTGGTAGATTGGGAAGCTTGCCGGTGGACCAGTGGGAGGATATTCCGGAGTCTGCACTGATGATAGAGTAGGAGCAGTGGGAGGGGTTGGTAATGGCTGCCCCTTAGCCCAGGCTAGGTGCATCTCTGCTATCTCTTGTCTCAACCTGTCCACTTCCTTCTTCATTGTATGCATTTCCGATCTTTCCTCTTCAACACTTTTGTCCGAATTAGACATGATCTTTGGTATTGGTCCTTTTGATCTTGTTTGGTAATGGTAATGTGCCAGTACGTTCTAAACAAGCTAACCGTTTGAAATTTCTGGAAGACAACAAACTTGTTAGTTTTTAGAGTTTAATAGATATTGCAATTGCACGTTGGGATGCAATGTACCTAGGCAATTTAACCATTTCTATCATGTCTTAGCTTCTACTGCATGCGTCATTCCAGTTTCTTATATCTGTGCCCCTTTTTAAATGCCTCCCCAAACTTTCCTTTATTTTCTTTGTTTCTTATTTTCTCTCCTTTAACCATTTTTATGCCTCCCCAGTTTAACCATTTTTTTCGTTTTCTTTTTAATGGTAGTCGAATCTTATGTGGATTGCCTATGTATCATGTCCTCGCATGAATCAAACCGTGCGTAGTTCTGACGTATAAGGATGTAACAAAATTTTGGGATTTTTCATTAACAACTTCTTGGATTACAACATGATTCAAAACACTCGAGACTCAAACAATAGACTCAAAAATACTTGACTAAAAAACACACTCAAAACTTGAACTCCTTGACTTAAAATTAGACTTTCAAAAAGTACAGACTCAAAACATCATTCCAATGTCCTAAAATTTCCTGGGGTCCGCGAGGCATCATTCGGCCTTGCCGCGGACCTTTGTGCAAGATCCCTTTGTAGCCTTTTCAAATCTTCCATGATCTGGTGGACATAAATCATTATCGCAGCAAAGAAGGTGGTACGGGTCATATCCTCGCATGCCCGGCACTTCCTAGTGATGTAGTGCCCGATATCTTTGATTTTTTCCCTGATTCTGTCTTTTTCCAGAAGCAGTCGCTCTATCTGTTGACTCCGTGCTCTCAGCACTTGAGAATTTCACAAGAGTTGATCTTGAAATTCGTGCATCTGTCCCTCCATTCGTGCCATCAAGTCATAACAGCATTTCCTATCTGTTCTGAAATCTCGGGCTTGTCTGAAGACCCGTTCTTTGAGGGTAGATATTGTTTCTCTCAACATAGTGATGTTCCCCTCGTAGTCCATCGTCATTTGCCGCATACGCTGTGCCTGCTCTTCTGTACCTCTTGCCCATCTGGCTCGGATCCTTGCCAAGCTAGCTTCAGATCTTTCCAAACCCTCTTGGCATTCAATGATTTGCTTTTTTAACCCACTTATCAACCCTTCATCAGACCGACTTCTCTATTGGCTGTCAGCATCTATTCTCATCTGTTGGATTTGGGCCTTGAGAGTTTCATTTTCTTGGGCCAACTTCTTTTTATCCCCTTAGTCGCCTGCGGCTTGCAAACTATTACCTATTTTTCCAATGCTTCTATGCGAGCCCTGTATTCCCTTTCTTTCTCTAACCAACCCCACTGTTCCTGCGATGATTCAACAAAGTCATGGCGGTGTGGTCTTTTAGATGGCCCCTCGTGCTCAAGTTCTCTCCTATACCAAACAAGGTATTCTGGCAACACTTCGGCTTTGGCCCGATCCTATACGCAAGTATTTGCTTTTAAATATTGACATTCATTCTAGATTTGGCGGACTCTTGCTTTGGGAAACTATCCGTCAAGGCTAATCTCAATTACTTGAGCACTAAGATCCTCCTCCTGTGGCACTATTTGGCATCTCCCGAGTTGTCTCAAAACCTGATATGGAGCGTAAGGCTGGATGCTCTTAAGTCCCATCAAGAGAAAATGTGATCTAGCTGCTGACATGTACACGATTTCAGCGACGGGTAACCATCCAAGCGTCCACTGTATCTGACTGGCAGTGAGAGTTCGAAAGTATGATGTCTACGCTGCTACTCCATTAGGCAAACTGACCCCGTCGATTCTCGTGTAAAACTCCCCTATGCAGGTTTTCTCAGATAAACCATAACTCAGGAATTGAGGACGATGACACATGTGTTCAGTCATCCACATTTGCAATAATAGATTGCACCCTTCAAAGAAGTTCCCTCCCATTTTGTAGACTATAAGAGCGCGGAAGATATCAGCCACTATCATGGGCGCAAAAGTGCTTTTGGCTTGAGTCATTAAAGTATTGACGACCCCGGTTATTTTTATATCAATGTTTCCATCTTTCCTTGGGAATACCAAGAGCCCCAAAAATACCACCATAAAAATAAACGTCAGTGTTCCTCCAATTTTTGCTGGTTTCCTTTGCTACATATCTTGCTTTCTGGGTTATTGAGTCCGCCTATATGGCCATATCTGTTGTATAAGAAGCGTGGAGTATAAAAGCCCTTTGCCAAATCCAGATTGTGGACCGTCCTGATTATCTTCAGTGAGTCTAAGAACTGGTGCACAACTACAGTTCTCGGGGCAACCATGTATTTTTGTCGTACAGGCACCTCATCATTTCCAATGTACCCGCTATTTCCTCTAAGGTCGGGGTGAGTTCAAAGTCTGAGAAATGGAAGACGTTGTATGCCGTGTCCCAGCAGGTGATCAACGCTCTGATGATGTCTCCCCGAGGCACAATCTCTAACAAACTAGTAAGCCCTTTCAAATACTTTTTGACCTCGTCTTGTCCTTCTTTACCCAGATCGTTCTACCATAGGCGCAATTCCAGAGGGATTTTAGTCAGGATTGCAAAAGGTTCATTTTGAATCGTGCTCATCCTGCACATTTATTAGGGTGATTAAGCAAAAGTAAAACTTTATTTGACTCAAAAGAAGTTGACTATTTTCTTGTTTTTAAATTGAAATAAAAGACCCGGTTTTTGGAGCACGGCCTATCAGCACTTCGGGGACGAAGATTTTAAGGCTGTGTGGGCTAACCAGTCAAAAACTTTGAAAAATGACCAAAGGTGGCTGTTTATGCAAAGTTAGCCTTCCGGCGTCCCTCTTGGGAACATTCGGCTATTTCGACAAAAACGGTGTCACCCGACTTATTTATGGCGGAAATTAAAACTTTACATTTTTTGGATATTTTTGCAAAAGGGGAGGTTGGACCTGATGAGGGTTGCCTATGTATCTCACACCCTGTGAGAATCAAACCGGCGTAGTACGGGCCAATAAAACTACTTATTTTCGGAAACAAGACTCTTTTTCATTGACAAATACACTATTTCGGAAGACAATACTCTTTTTTTATTTTCTTTTTTAACAAACTATTTGAAAATAAAACTCTTTAGTTTTTCTTTTTCTCGACCAACAAAACAAACCATTTTTTGAAAACAAATTTTCTTTTCCCTTTTCTTCTTTTTTACTTTATTTTATTTTTTAATTATTTTTTATTTTTTCAAAATTCGGCAGAGTTTCGACACTATTTTGACATTGGTTATTTTTCTAAAAATATATAATTATCTCTCCACCCTGCTATTTCTCTCTTTTTCAATTTTCCCAAATACTCCAAAGCCGGCCAACATGCAAGTCCGAGACAAATAAATGCATATGCAATACGTAAGATGCATCAGGATGGTCTTTTCATTTCAGGTTACCTGTCCTAGACGGACCCAACCTGTGTGTTGAGTCCCCTAAGTTCAATGCAACATGATGCAAATAATCATTCTTACTAGGGATCCGGCATGAAGTAAAGTTATTCTAGGTTCAAAACCTGGGCATGAGTTCTAAACAGTGTACCCGAGCGGACAACTCGAGTCGAGGAGGGGGCTACGTACCGGGGACCCGCGAGATTGTCCGATTTTGTAACTTATCCGGCCTCTTCTTATTTCAGGGTATGACACTAACAGAATAGGGAGTCTCAACCAGTAAGCACATCCCCGGAGGTGAGAAGAGAAGGGTTTCGGCACAGTTTATATACAGTTCAGATAATATCAAAGTAGTAAAACACTTAGCACATTTAGTATGAAACATGTATGAAAATTAGATAAAGCCAAATATAACAATTATTCTAAGCTTGAATTCTTAAACCCTGAACCAGAAGTTCTGGGTTTCCAATCCCCAGCAGAGTCGCCAGAGCTGTCACACCTCCTTTTTACCTACTACAAGGACAATCGAAACGTGATTCGTTTATTAATAAATTTAGAGTCGCCACTTGGGAGATTTATGGTGTCCCAAGTCACCAGTTTGAATCCCGAATCGAGGAAAGGGTTTGACTCTGTATTGCAGTCGCAAACCAAAAATCCGAGTAAGGAATTCTGTTAACTCGGGAGAAGGTGTTAGGCATTCCCGGGTTACGTGGTTCTAGCACGTTCGCTCAACTGTTATATTTGGAATATTTATCTGATTTCAAAACATGTTTAAGCTTATGTGCTTTTCAACCTTGAACCACTTTTATTATTTTTAACGAGAATTGCAACGTCGTGCAAACGTGTCTCGAACCACGTCATATAAATGCACCCGTGATTGTTGACACATTTCGACTTCGTTGAGACTTGGATTTGGGTCACATAAATGTGCACCCGAGTTTACGAAGGTAAATTATTAAAAGCGAACCTAAAGCAACTAACGTGTTATTATCTTTGGGGAAGGCCGTAAAATTCGCTAAACGGTCCGTCCTGAATTCTAAGTATTTTAATACAACAATTTATCGAGGGTCCCGCAATTTATGCGTTTGATTTGGCGAGGCTCGTCTCATTTATTATTTAAAAGGCAAACCTAAAGAAACTACAATTTTCTACATAATATTATCTCTAAAACTGCCCTAGTTGTTTAGTATTATGACATTCCGCCTCGGGTTCAAGTCCGGGTTCAAACAAAAGGGAGGAACCTTTTAATTTGAACACGCTACCCAACTCGAAGGCCCAAAGTTACATTATGTTAAACTATGGATCGAAACCCTTAAGCTAAATCCAAATTAATGGACCCAACGGGTATGCCTACGACCAATCGCCACAAACATGCCTTGATGTTAGCCCCTAGAAAGGGAATTATTTGGGCCTGGTGTAACAGAAAATAGGCCCAGGCGAGCTGTAATGCCTCAAACCATCAAAACCCGCACCATGATAACAATGAAATGCAATTAGAGGAATTAATAATCTAAGAAGAATGTAATGTCAATTAGACATGGATTATCATTAATGGGTTAACTAAGGTACTTCAAACAAAAAAGGCGATGCCTATCTATTTGAACCCACATCGTGGCATATATCAGCCATAGTCCAATTCTAAACCAATTATGAAATTTAACAGAACTGAGCCTTTGAACAATTTACCAGTTAACAAGACTTATGAGCCATTTTCAAAGTGATTGGAGCATTTTTGAGACAACTACACCTTAACTGCTTTTGATTCATGATTTTGAATTAACATATGACAATATGAACATCAGTCCCAAACTTAACTCAAAACTCACATTACTAAACACATGATTTATTACTAAACATTTATCCTGCCCAGGCTTAACACAGACAAGGCCTAAGTACTGATTTCAGCTCAGTTTCCAGTTATTAATACAAATCAGGATCGGTGATTCCAAAATCATTTTTTCTGTTCCAGCTAGCTTCTGTTTTTCAAAATTACACTACATGAAACGAAACCCACTAATATGGCTAATGAATAATTACTGTTCTAATAGTTCAATCAGTCCATTACAAATAACCTAGAGTAATGAATTCATCAAATAAAATTCTAAACTAACTGCAGTAAACTGAATTGACAAAACAGTAGAAGCTTCAGCAGGTATCAGGTAGAAATTGCATTTCCATTACACGAGACAAATTACATCAAAACAGGCTCAAATGTGTACCTGGAGTTGAATTAAAATAGAAGGAAGGAGAGGTCAGCAATAGCAAGTGTAACAACAATTTGGAGTTCAAACAGCAGCACACATAACTAGTTCAGCCCAGAAATACACTCAAACACAGCCCGTAATGATGCGTGAAACAATAATCATAGCAAATACCCAGGCAAACTCAAACAAACTCAAATGTGCTTGGAATTGAACCCAGGAATTCCAGAAGAACCGACAAAGAGTAGACAAGTTTCAATGGAACAGTAGATTTATTTCAGTAAAGTGTTCAAATCCTTTCTAATCTCAATGTCCTGTATTCCTAAGCTCTCCTCTTTCAGCTCTTGAATTTCAAAGTGTGTTTTTTTTTTCTATCAAACTCTCAAAAACTTTCTCTCTCTTTTTTCCAGTCAAAAAATTGATCCCAAGCTCTCAAAACTCTCTCCCCCCCCTCCTAAGGTCTGCTTGTATTTTATACCCTAAATCTGACCCCCTCCAGCTCTTAGGAGCACTTAAACTATTAAGAAAAATGAACTCCTTCCATCATATTCCCTGAAACCCACTACTGAATGTCCCATTGCATTTCTAAATTCAGTTGGTGTGGGCAACCTGAATTTTAAATTTAGGCGTGCCCTGACAACCAAGATGGCCTCCCACTTAATCCTAACATTTTTAATTCAGTGAATCACCTTAAACTTTATTAATAAATAAATCCTAAACTGGACTAACAAATATGATGCATATCTGGGAGAACAGGCAGTGGGTTCAAAAAACAGTTAAAAACAAATAACAAATTCAAGTAATTCTACAATATTCAACTGACTAAACAAATCAAACTCAATATGATGGATGACTAAGCAAGTCAACTCATTGTGACGAACTAACCTCTAATTTTAACATACGAACAGACTTTAGCTCAACACAGAAACATGACAGAAATGAAGCAGGAGGAGAGGAAATCTGGAATTTAAACGAAAATAAAAGACGAAAGAAAAGAAAAGGGAATTAAAGAAAATACCTAACTACCAGGTGGACCAACTTATGGAGTTACTCCTCGTTCCTCTGATTTGGATTGAAACGGACCTTAATCATATGTCTTCAATGTGAAAATACACGGCTAAGGTCCGATTCGGTCTACAAATCTTCACATGTCCATTGAATCTTGAGTTAGAAGAACTAGGGTTCATTTCTGTGATCTAATATTCGAACAGCTCTGGGGGGATTTGAAGGAAACGATTTGGATATTTGGATTGAGAGAGGCTTGGTGGTTCAATGGTGTGAATTTGGTGGTGATTGGAGTCGGTGCCGCCACCAGGGGATCTTGTGGCGGCGCTAGGGTTCATGGCTTAGATTAGATATTCGAGATGTTGGGCTGGGATTCAAGGGAAGCTGATGGTGGCATGGACATGGGGAGGTCATGGGGAAGAGGTGGAGTAATTTTGGAGATCTTTGGCCACCGTCCGCCGCCGTGAACGATTTCCGGCGGGCGGAGGATGGCGGCATGAGGTCTGGTCTCTGAAGGCTTAGAGACGCAGAGGGCAGGGGGGGTTTGGTTTGGGGGGCTGGGGTGTGTGACACACTTATACAGGGGGTGGAATGAATCCAGGCCGTTAGATCAATTAAGATCAATGGCCAGGATCGTTTGACTTAACGAAACAACGTCATTTGGTTAAGTGAGTTACTGGTTTGGTTCAGGTATAAGGCGGGTTGGGTCGGGATTTGTGAACGGGTTAGCTTCTGGACCGTTCGATCAAACTGATTCAACGGCCCATATTTTCATGACCAAAATGTCATCGTTTGGGTCGAGGCTGGGGCGGACCGGGTTTTGGCTTGGTTTGGGAGGGTATTGGGCTTAGGATTTTCGAATTAAGATGGCCCAATTTCCTAATTTTCTTTATTTTATTGATTTCTTTCACATTTCTTTTCAAAAATTAAAATACTAAAAAACCTAAATTAAATTATAAAACCAAATTAACTTATCAAAAATTACTAATTTAACTTCTAATAACAATTATCACACATAATTAAATATCAATTTAAAATAAAATCACACATTTTGACATTAAATGCTAAAAACGCAAAGTACATATTTTTCTGTGATTTTTCCTTCTCGTAAAACAAATTATTATTTAATTAATTCCAAAAATGTATAATTAAATCCTAAATGTAATTGTAACATATTTTTTCTATTTTTCATTAGTTAAATAAATAAACATGCCCAAACAAATGCACACAATAAAAAACAAATACCACAAAAATCCACAAAATAGCAAACAACACAAAAATTATTTTATTTTGAATTTTTGGGAGTAATTCTCATAGGGCAAAAATCATGTGCTCACAATCGCCGATGGTCACATCTCTGGCATAATCACGCTGAACCCTGTCCTAAAGGACAAATAAAGGCGGATCATCATATTGGTGCTCTTTGATGCGATCATATAAGGAAGACCAAGAAACCACACATGCCAACACCCGACTAGGCTCCGAAATATCCAATCTCACAAACTGATTGGCCAAGGCCTGGACATCAACTGCAAGGGTTCTCTCCCCGAAATGGAATATACACCAAAATCCCCATGCACACTGTCTTTCAGCATAAAGCATCGGCCACCACATTGGCTATTCCCGGATGGTACAGAATAGTAATATAATAATCCTTAAGCAACTCTAGCCATCTCCGCTGTCTCAAATTAGGATCCTTCTTCTTGAACAAATGCTGAAGACTACGATGATCGGTGAATACCTCACAAGATACACCATATAAGTAGTGCCTCCAAATCTTCAATGCATGAACTATAGCAGCCAACTCCATATCATGGACAGGGTAGTTCTTCTCATGGGGCTTCAACTGAAGAGAAGCATAAGCAATAACTCTACCCTCCTGCATCAATACACAACCAATCCCAACTTTCGAAGCATGACAATACACGGTATATGAACCTGAAGCTGATGGCAAAACAAATACTGGAGCTGTGGTCAAAGTTGTCTTGAGCCTCTGAAAGCTCTCCTCACACTCGTCCGACCATGCAAATAGAGCACCCTTCTGG
Source organism: Nicotiana glauca (assembly GCA_026770625.1). Taxonomy (NCBI): domain Eukaryota; kingdom Viridiplantae; phylum Streptophyta; class Magnoliopsida; order Solanales; family Solanaceae; genus Nicotiana; species Nicotiana glauca. Next base: position 70,626 of record MU737933.1, on the reverse strand, counting down.
GTAAACTTGGTCAAGGGCGATGGAATGGATGAAAATCCTTGAACAAATCGGCGATAATAGTCTGCCAACCCAATAAAGCTATGAATCTCTGTGGCTGAGGATGGTCTAGGCCAATTCTGAACCGCCTCTATTTTCTTCGGATAAACCTGAATACCCTCGCTGGACACCACGTGTCCCAAGAAAGCCACTGGGTTGAGCCAAAACTCACACTTGGAGAACTTTGCATAGAGCTTCTTCTCCCTCAATCTCTATAATACCACTCGCAAATGCTCTGTGTGCTTCTCCTGACTACGCGAATACACCACAAAATTATCAATGAAAACAATAACGAACGAATCCAGATAAGGTCGAAATACACTGTTCATAAAATGCATGAACGCTGCTGGGGAATTGGTGAGCCCAAAAGACATGACAAGAAACTCATAGTGACCATATCTAGTCCTAAAAGCAGTCTTAGGAATATTTGAATCCCTGATCTTCAACTGGTGATAGCCCGAACGAAGATTAATCTTGGAAAACATCCTCGCTCCCTGAAGCTGGTCAAATAAATCATCAATGCGAGGTAAGGGGTACTTGTTCTTAATTGTTACCTTGTTCAATTGCCTATAATCAATGCACATTCTCATTGTGCCATCCTTCTTTTTCACAAATAGGACTGGCGCACCCCAATGTAACACACTAGGTTGAATGAACCCCTTATCTAGGAGTTCCTGAAGCTGCTCCTTCAATTCTTTCAACTCTGCTGGCGCTATGAGATATAGAGGAATAGAAATGGGCTAAGTGCTCGACACTAGGTCAATACCAAAATCAATATCCCTGTACGGCGGTATACCCGGCGGTCTGTAGGAAATACATCAGGAAAGTCCCTCACAACTGGGACAGAATCAATACTGGGAGCCTCATCCCCAACATCCCTCACAAAGACAAGATATGAGAGACAACCCTTCCTAACCATACGCTGGGCTTTCAAGAAATAAATTACTCTACTCGAAACTTAATCAGTCATACCACGCCACTCGATCCACAGAACACCCGGCATAGCCAAAGTGACTGTTTTAGCCTGACAGTCTAGAATAGCATGACACGGAGATAGCCAATCCATGCCGAAAATAACGTTAAAGTCCACTATGCTCAATAGCAATAGATAAACTCGGGTCTCCAGACCTTCAACAGTCACAACACATGACTAGTACATACGGTCTACAATAATAGTGTCGCCCACTGGGGTAGACACATGAACAGGTAAGGCAAGAAACTCTTGGGGCGCACTCAAATAGTGAGCAAAAGTGAGGGGTGTAAGTATATGACTCGGGTGCTTTGAAGGTGGGTTCAGGAGCATAGTATTGGTTGTCATGAGCCTGAAACACCAGCTCACTGGATGATCTTTGCAACGTGGCAGGTGGAGGTGCCACAAAAACATAAGCAATTGGTGGAGGAGGGTTCTGTTTGGGTGGTGGACCTTGGGGATTATAGGCAGTTTCCCCCTAATAGTATTGGTGAATTGGGAAGCTCGTTGATGGACCAGGGGGAGGATGTTCCGGAGTCTGAGCCGGTGGGAGAGTAGGAGCATTGAGAAGCATTGGTAATGGTTTCCCTCTAGCCCAGGCTAGATGCATTTCTGCTATTTGTCACCTCAACATGTCTACTTCTTACTTCATCGTTTGCATTTCCGTTTTTTCCTCTTCAACACTTTTGTCCGAACCAGACATGCTTTTCGAAATGGGCCCTTTGGATCTCGTGTGGTAATGGTAATCTACCAGAACGTCCTAACAAGCTAACTGTTTGAAATCTTCTGGAAAAACAACAAACTTGTTAGTTTCAGATTTTAATAGACATGTTATTGCACGTTGGGATGCAATGCACCTAGGCAGTTTAACTATTCCTATCATGTCTTTTTCTTCTATTGCATGCGTCATTCCGGCCTTTCCTAATCATGACCTCTCATTTTATTGTCACTCACTTTTTCTTTTATTTGATCCCTCTTTATTTTTTCCTTTTTCTTTTCTTCCTTTAGTGGTGGCCGAATCTTATGGAGATTGCCTACGTATCATGACCCTGCATGAATCAGACCGAGCGTAGTTCTGACTACAAGTGCGAAAAATAAAAAAACCATTTTTTTTGGAATTTTCCACTTTTATTAGCAAAAACTAAACATTTTTTGAAAGGAAACCCGAAACAGACTACAGACTTTGATGCGAAAAAGGGAAATACGAACTCCAAAGGACAATAGATTCTCAATACAAAGAAAATACAGACTCAAACTATGAATGTTTTAATGCTTTAAAATATGGTGCCCGCGGGGCATCGTTCGGCCTCGCCGCGGGCTTTGGTGCAAGGCCCCTCTGCAGATCTTTCAAGTCTTCCATGATCTGGTGGACATACATCATTATTGAAGCAAAGAAAGTGGTACGAGACATATCCTCACAAGCTATGCACTTCATGGTGATGCAGTGCCCGATATCTTCGATTCTTCCCCTGATTCTGTCCCCTTCCACAAGAAATTGCTCTATTCGTTGATTCCGCATCCCCAACACTGGAGTATTGTGGAAGAGTTGATCTTGAAACTCCTACATCTGCTTTTCCATCCTTGCCATTAAGTCATGACAACATTTTCTATCGGCTCTGAAGTCTCTGGCTTGCTTGAAGAGATGTTTTTCAAGGGTGGATATTGTTTCTCTCAATATAGAGATGCTCTTTTCGTAATCCCTCTTCATCTGCCGCAAATGCAGTTTCCACTCTTCTGTACCCCTTGCCCATCTGGCCTTGATCCTTGTTATCCTGGCTTCAGATTCTTCCAAACCCTCTTGGCATTCGATGAGTTGCCATTTTAACTCATTTATCAAACCCTCATCAGACCGACTCCTTGGGTGTCTGTCGGCATCTATTCTCATCTGTCGGATTTGGGCTTACAAGGCTTTATTTTCCTGAGCCAACTTCTTTTTATCCCCTTCATCGGTGGCGGCCTGCAAACTGCTTTCAAACAGGAGATCCTATATTCGCGTTCTTTATCCAGCCAAAGTCGTGGTTCTTGGATGCCTCCAAAAACTACTGTATGTGCGGCCTTTTGGTTGGCCGTTCTAGGGCGTCTCTAACAATGTTCTTCCTTCTGTACCAAGTGAGGTAGGCTGGTGAGACTTCGCCTCCGGATAGGTCACACTCCCGAGTGTTTGCCGTCAAGTACTGGCATTCATTCCATATAGAACGAACGGTCTCTTCATGAAATTGGCCATCGGTGCTAACCTCGACCAAATAAACACTGAGATCTTCATCTAGGTGTACCACCTGACACGTTCCTAACTGTCTCATCACCCAGTAAGGCGCATAAGGCTGAATACCTCGGAGTCCCATTAAGAGGAAGTAAGGACCTATGGCAGGCATATACACAATTTCTTCTACAGGAAGCCAACCTAAAGTCCAATCTATTTGCACTGCAGTGACGACACGGAGATACGATACCCAGTCTTTGAACCCTTCCGGCAACTTGAGCCCTGAAATCCTTGTGTCATACTCTTCAATGCAACCTTTGTCTATAGATTTATAGCTCACATACTGAGGGTGGTGACACAAATGCTCGATCATCCATATTTGCAACAATAAATTGCATCCCTCGAAGAAATCCGCCCCGGCTTTACAAGCTGTGAGAGCCCGGTACACCTCCGATACTATCATAGGGGCCAGCGTGCTTTCGTTATTGGTAATTAGGACCTTGACGGCTCCAGCCACTTTAGGATTGATGTTTCTATCTTTCGGGGGAAACACCACAATGCCCAAGAAGGCTACCATGAAGGCGAACCACCTATGTTCATCCCATTTTGTCTGATTTCCACCACTACAAACCCCGCTTTCTGGATCATTGAATCCCCCTATATGCCCATACCTCCGGTATATGAAATGTAGAGTGGAAAAACTCCTATCCAATTCAGAGTACGGGACTTCCTTGCTTATCTTTAGTAGATCCATGAACTTGTGTGAATTGACGGCTCTCGGAGCAATCGGATATTTGTGCCTTAGCCCCTCGGTAATGTCCATATAACCCGCTATCTCTTCCAAGGTTGGGGTAAGTTCAAAATCTGAGAAATGGAATACATCGTGGGCCGGGTCCCAAAATGTAACCAAAGCCTTTATGATGTCCCATCTAGGTCTGACGTTCAACAAACTGGTGAGACCCCCCAGATGTAGTTTGATTTTATCCTGCTCCGACTTTCCCAAATTCTCCCACCACAAGCGCAACTCCAAAGGGATCTTGCTCCTAACTGTTAGTGGCAAAATTGGACCCGTGCTCATTCTGCACATTTATTAAGGGGTTTTAAGCAAAAGGAAAAACTTATTTGACTCACAACAAAACTGACAACAATGTTTTTCAAATTAAAATACAAGACTCGATTTTTCGAGCACGGCCTTCCGGCACTTCGGTGACGAAGGTTTTGAGGCTGTGTGGGCTAACTGGTCCAAACCTTAGAAATGACCAGAGTTGGCTGTTTAAACAAATTCAGCCTTTCGGCATCCCTTTCGAGAACATTCAGCTATTTTTTGACAAAACGACACCTCCCAACTTATTGATTAAAATTTGACATTTTTGGTGTTTTTCACAAAACGGGAAGTTGGACCCGACGAGGGTTGCTTACGTATCTCACACCCTGTGAGAATCAAACCGGCATAGTTCGCTAAGAAAATAACTAATTTCGAAACCAGGATTCTTTTCTTTTGTTTTTTTTTTCAAATGAACAATTCCTTTTTTTTTTCAAAATTTCAGCAGAGTTTCGAAGCTATTTGGACAATGTTTTTTTTTTTAAAAAAAAAAGGTAATTAAATCTCTACACTGCTATTTTTTATTTTTTTTCTTTCTTTTTTTTTCAAATTTTCCTTATGTTCATGGCCGGTCAGCATGCAAGTCCGAGGCAAATAAAATGCGTAAAGCAAACAGGATGCAGCATGATGGTCTTTTTCGTTTCAGGTCACCTGTCCTAGACGGACCCAACCCTTGTGTTGAGTCCCCTAAGTCAAATGCAGCATGATGAAAATAAGCGTTCCTACTAGGGATCCGACATAAAGTTTTGTTATACTAGGTTTATCCTGGGTGTTTGTTCTAGACTTGGCTTACCCAAGCGGACAACTCGAGCCGAGGATGGGAACTGTGTACCGGTAACCAAAAGATCATCCGATTTTGCAACTCCTCCGAATCCTCGTTCTACTTTTGGAATATGACACTAACAGAAATAAGTCACGACCAGCGTGCACTCCTCAGGAGAGAGAAGAGAGGGGATTCAGCACAGTTTATATACACAGTTCAAATAATATTAAAACAGTAAAGCATTTAGCACATATAGCATGAAACATGTGGAAAATCAGATAATATACACTCCAAATACAACAAATACACCAAGCTCGAATTCTTGAACCCTGAACCAAAGTTCTGGGTTAAGCATCCCCAGCGAAGTCGCCAGAGCTGTCGCACCTCCTTTTTCCGCTACCGCACCCCGCGAAGGGTGTAGTAAAGGGAGTTTTTCCAATTAAAGAAAAATCAAAATAGGATTTATTATTAAGAATTGGAGTCGCCACTTGAGAGATTTATCGTGTCCCAAGTCACCGGTTTGAATCCCGAATCGAGGAAAAATTGACTCCTTATTACAGTCTACGAATCAGAAATCCAGATAAGGAATTTTGTTAACCCGGGAGAAGGTATTAGGCATTCCCGAGTTCCGTGGTTCTAGCATGGTCGCTTAACTGTCATATTCGACTTATTTATCTGATTCTTAAGCATGCTCAAACCTATGTGAAAATTTTAACCTTTAACCGCTTTTAATATTATCATTATTTTAAAGAGAATTGCAACGTCATGAAAATGCATCTCGAACCATGTCACATCAATGTACCCGGGGTTGTTGACACACCTCGACTCCGTTGAGATTTGGATTTGGGTCACATAAATGTGCATCCAAATTTAGGAAAGTAATATTATTAAATACGCGCCTAAAGCAACTAGCGTATTATTATTTTGAGGAAGGCCATGGAATTCGTTAAACGGCATGTCCTAAAATCTAAGTAATTATTATAACCATTTATTGAGGGCCCCGTAGTTTGTGCGTTTTATTTGGCGAGGCTCGTCTCATTTTTATTAAGAGGCAAACCAAAAAGCGACTATGATTTTTCTATATTTTTTGTCTCTAAGAATAAAAGAAATGACCCTAGTTAATTAATTACTGGATTAAGACCAACCATAAGAAAAATTACACTCGAGTCTACATCAAAAGAGTGGTTAATCACAGGCCTTGTCCCAGGCCCAAATGGGAAGGAAATAAAAATCGGACCTGGGCCTGCGTATTAGATAGACTAAAACCCAAATGTTCTGGGAATAGGCTGTTGGGCCTTGATATTTTAAACTAAATGGCTCCTTTATTCAATTGCAATAACCAGTTACTGAGTTTATGCTAAACCGTTCCAAATAGGCATCTCAAATCAATTACTGAACATTGACTTCTTTAGTAAAAATGAAACAATTAGAAGCTAGGACATTTAAGTTGATGCTTGGGTATGACCCACAAATGTTGTTGCCTACCACAAATTCTAATACTACTCGAATTGACAACTTCACTTTCATACTTATACTTTCTCGTTCTTGCGATCAATGTAATACTATTTTAATTAGCAATTAATGTAAGAGTTGACATCATTTAGGAACTATCATTATTTGCTATCATTATCCAATATGCTTTTCAGCCCAGCGATTTTTACTTAGATGAGTTGTGATTTCAGAACTGAACACATTGAACTCACACACTGAAATATAAGAAAAACCATTTGAACCCATTTTATAATTACTAAAAATGAATTAAGCTAAACTACTCTATACTATACTAGTAACACAAATTAAAATTGCTGACTGCTGGATGCAAATGCTCGCAGGCAGACATAAATTTCAATCCACAATACATGGTTTTAAAGCAGTCCTCAAAACAGTCCAATTAATTCAAAAAAAATAGTTTCAATCCATTACAGTCCCATGTAGATCAAACTAATCTAAACAATTGATATAGCTACATGAAAGCATAAGCTATTTATATTAACAGTTAACACTTCTTTTAATCAAAATCAAGTGAAATAACAAGCAATTCTTCATCATTGACTTCCCAAGTCATTCATACATTGGGATCAAATTTCCACATCATTATAGACAAGGAAAGTGTACCTGAATTAGAAATACAAAAAGAAGAAGAAGGAACAGTCAGCAATAGCAGATTAGTAACAACAGTAATCCCCAGCAATACAACAGTTTACATCAACCAACACAGCAATTTCAACTCCAGGAATGACTCACTGACCCCTAGAACCAAACAGAAATAGAAATTGACCCACAACAATACCAAACAGCTTTAAAAATAACTCCAACAACTCAACAGACCATGATTCACTCAAAAGCACCAAGTTCGACTTGAAAACAAACAATTTATGGAGGATAACTATTGGAACTCTCAATCACTCGATGTAACAGTATTTTCTGATATTTTTTTAATGGAACAGTAGCTCTCCTCAAAACTGAAAATGATCTAAAACACTAAAAGTATTCTTTGAAACTAGCTGAAAAACTGATTCAACAAGAGAAGACCCTTTTTCACTCTCAGCCTGATCCCCCTTTTTAACTTCCAGTTTTCCTTAATTGTTTTTAGCTCTCTCGCTCTTAGATTTTTAGAATATTTTCTCAGTGTATTCTCTCCTCTCTCTACTGATTTCCAGCCCTTAAATGGGCATCCAGTTAGTGCACAAATCATTGCAAATCCACCATCAGATTATCTCTTTATTTCTTTAATCAACCACTATCTTATTGCCTTTTAAATAATTCAGAAGTGCCTATTTCAGCCCTAAAATCAACAATGAGTGCAGTCTCCATTATCAATTGTCTATTTAACTTTTTCAATCCACTTAGGAATGTCTCAATTCAGCCCCCTAATAAACTTTAAGTATTCAGCAGCCCTTAATCAATTATTTGTAATCTAACTCCTCAAAATACCCCCTGAACTAATGTGAATTAACCCTGAAAATATTATCCTTCCCCAATCCAATTAACCTTCAATCTGTATCAAACCCCCTAACAGCTATAACCAATTTATCTTACTAAATTATTCAGTAATTCAAAAATAGAAACTTAGATCACATCAGATGTCATTAACAGTAAAGACTAAAGTTCAGTGCAGAACTAACCAATCATATTCAACAACAAATGAACTGTAAACAACTAGACGAGCATACACTTTATTGAATTGGAAAAACAAAATAAGAAATAGCCAAGAAAGCTTCAAGGGGATTGACAGATTCAGGGTAACAAACGATCAATCAATTCAGTTCGATGTGATGAACTGAATATACCAATAGGCTCAGTTCTAAGTTCAAATATACCCACAGGCTCATTTCAACGCAAAATTTAGACAAAAAAACGAAGCAGGGGGAAAACAAACTAGGATGAACTATGAAATCAAAGCCAAACTTACATTACTGCCATGTTAAGCCTACACTCAAACCCACTGAACTAATCGACTAAGCTATTTTAAATGACTCTCACAGTAACTAACATATGCTAAACATTAGAAGAAAAATTGGACCAATAAAAATCCGAAAGAAAAGAGAAAAAAAATGATGAAATACACGGGGCCTAAATAAATAAATAGTAACAAAATAGAAAAGAAAAAGAAAGAAAATACCTCAACCTTACAGGCTAAAATCCGCACAGTTTTCCATTTGAATCCTCAACTTGAACTTTTGAGGTCAAAACGGACCTTAATCAAGTGTTCTCGATTGAAAACACTTGACTAAGGTCAATTTCGACCTCAAATTCTTTTTGGTCCTTCTAGGGTTCATACAGTTGAATTAAAATTCGACGAGTTCTACCATGATTCGAATAAAACTGATATGGGATTAAGGAATAAGGTGGTCTGGTGGTCAGCTGGTGTTGATTTGGGGAAGGTATAGGGTTGGCGCCGCCACCAAGGATTTTTAGGGAGGCGCTAGGGTTTTTGACTAAAACTTGAAATTCGAGGAGGGGGATTGGGATTTGAAGTAAACCAAAGTCGTTTTAGTGGTGAGGGAGGCCCCGTAGAGGTATGGTGTTAATTTGGTGCACACAGATGAGGTGAGGTTTAGGTTAGCNAACTAATGGGGGTTTAGGGATGGAGGTGGTCTAGTAGTCAACGGGTGTAAGTTTGGTGGTCATCACAGAAAAATGAAGTTTTGACCGCTTCTTTGATTGGAGATTCGAGGAGTTATGGGGAGATTCGAAGCTAGATATTATGATGGTTAGAATGGGGAGGTTGAGGGGAGTTCAGGGTGTAAAAATGGGGGTCATTGGACCACCGGAACCGCCGTAAGGCAATTTCCGGTGGCGGAGGGTGGTGGTTGAAGGCGGAGGCTACTGGGCCTGTCTCTAGGTTAGAGACGAAGGCTGGGGGGTATGGCTTAGGGGTTGTGGGGTGAGGTTTTAGGAATATATAGTTAAGTGAAGATCAAATCCAAACCATTCGATCAAGTGAGATCGACGGCCTGGATCAATCAACTTGAGGGGAACGGTGTCGTTTGGGAGATGATGGGGGCGGATGGCTTTGGGGAATGGGTTGGGTTGGTGAAATGGGTTGGGAGATGGGATGAGGGCCGTTGGATTGATGTGGATTGAACGGCTGAGATTTAACGCGACTAAACGACGTCGTTTGGACGTCTCTGAGATTGGCTGGCTTGGACCGGGTAAAGACAGTGTTTTGGGCCTGGAGTTTGGTCAATTAAAACGGCCCAGTCCAATTTTCTTCCTATTTTTGTTCGTTTCTTCATTTTTTCTAATTAATAAGACCAAAATTCTAACTTAATAAAATAAAAAATTAATTAAAATGCTAATTAATTCCTAATAATTATTATCACACAATATCAAACACCAATTAAAAGTAAACTCACACAATTTAGACATTAAATGCCGAAAATGCAAAGTACATTATTTTTGATTTTTCGTTTTTGTAAAGTACACTTAATTACTCACAATTGTAGAATTAAATCCTAAATGCAAATGCGACATATTTTTGTATTTTTATTAATTTAAAAACACATAATCACGCACATACAAACGCAAGCAATTTCCAAAATATCACGAAAAATTCACAAAAATGCACACAATAAAACAAACAATTTTTGTTTTAATTTTGTGGGAGTAATTCATGTGAGGCNATATATATATATATATATATGATTTTTCATTTTTGTAAAGTACACTTAATTACTCACAATTGTAGAATTAAATCCTAAATGCAAATGCGACATATTTTTGTATTTTCATTAATTTAAACAAATAAACATGCACACACAAACACAAACAATTACTAAAAATATCATGAAAAATTCACGAAATGCACAGAATAAAACAGACAATTTTTTGTTTTAATTTTGTGGGAGTAATTCAAGTAAGGAAAAAAATCACGTGCTCACAAATGCCACACCACTAGACTCAAGAATCCCTGTAGTACGAAGCATCTACTGACACCTGTCAAGAAAAACCTAGGCATCCTCGCCCTCAACACCACTGAATGACAGAGGCTGGAGTCTACCAAACCTTTGAAGACGACGCTGCTCATCCTCTCGCATAACTGAAACCTTGAACACCTGCACTGGTGCAACCAGCTGAGCTGGAGGTGCCTCTAGCGTCTGTAGTCCCTGCACTACCTGCTCAGGTGTGCGAGTAGGGGGGTCTGGTTGCCTCCCCCGAACTGCAAAGTAGCTGCTGCTATGGTGGCTGAAACTGCCTGAGCTAGGCTAGTGCAAACTGTCAAGATTTGTGTCAAGGTCTCCTGTAGACCTAGAATCATGATGGGCACCGCTGGTATCTTAACTGGTGCTGCTGTAGTCTGATCCGGAGCTGGGATAGCTAGTGGATCAACAGATGCTGCTCTCACTACTCTGCCTCTGCCACAACCACGACCGCATCCACGACCTCTGGTGGTCTCAGTTGGTGGAACTGGTGGTCATCCACCTTGTCCGGTAGCTCTTGTCCTCACCATCTGTGAGAGAATAGAATAATAGAAGTTTAGTTCTCTATTCAACAAAGTCTCATGACTAGAATTTCAAGAATATGAAGTTTTTTTCCTAAAGGTTTCCCAGCTTCTCGAGGATAGATACAGACGTGTCCGTACCGATCCACGAGACTCTACTAAACTGACTCATGGCTTGCGATACCGAGTAAACTAGGCTCTAATACTAACTTGTCACGACCCCAATCCCGGTCGTGATAGCGCCCAACACATTGCTAGGCAAGCCTAACCAACTGTTAACTTCAACGCATTCCTTATAAAGTTCATTACTAGCTAACACAATTTAAAAACCAATTTAGCATTTTAAAATTCTTAAACGGTAAGTTAAATATGCAAAAAAAAAAAGAAAATACTAATACATAGCCCACCGATCAGGTGTCACAAGTCAAGAGCCTCTATCATAAGTCTGAACAACGTAGTATAGAAAATGTCTAGAAATGCGGAAAATAATGAAATAGAATGATGAATCGGGTCTGCGGTCGCCATGCAGCTACCTCGATGACTCCAGTTGATGGTAATCAGTAAGGAAAACTCCCACTATGCCTCGGGAACACCTGAATCTGCACACAAGGTGAAGGGAGTAATATGGGTTCTCCGACTCAGTGAGTAATGAATATAAATAATGACTGAAAGCATGAAAACACATAAAGGCACCATGCAATTCTATATCAAAGCAGTAAAATCACTTAAGCAGTAAACCCGTGAAGAAGTTGAATGAAATCTCTCCAGTTCAGGTAAAACAGGTAGTTTAACAGTTAATAACAAGTAGAAATCCTCCCCTCGGGCTCATTCTCATCACTTAGCACTTAATCTCAGCACTTGACTCATATACCCTCATTGCAATTGAAATCAGAATAACCGCTGCGGCGTGTAGCCCGATCCGTACATCGCTGTGGCATGCAGCCCGATCCATATAAGTAGTCGACTGCGCTTATTGGGGGTGTACAGACTCCAGAGAGGCTCCTAAAGTCCAAGCGCTATATTGCTGCGGCGAGCAACCCGATCCACATAAACATTTGCTTCGGCGTTCAGCCCGATCCATACAAGTATTTGCTACAGCGTGTAGCCCAATCCATAACATATATATATCATCTTCCTTATTGGGTTCTAAACCCCTCTTAATCGTTATAATTACAGCCTCTCGGCGCAATAATATAAGGTAGGGATCTCAACCCACATATTTCTTTCATTTAGGATTCGCATTTCTAAAACCGGTTTATATTGTTTTAAACAATTAGAAACATGTCTCAGGATGTGATTTTTAACAAGTAAGGTGAGGAAAAATCAGTCAAAATGCCCCTAAGGGTTCTACTGGCCGGCAAACGGCCCCAAACATGGCAACTAGCCCAAATCATAATGATAACAAGTAAGTCTCAGTCAAATAAATAGCAAATTCATAAACCAGGATGGACCAAGTCGCAATCCACAATGGTGCTCTACCAAACTCTCACTATCCGGCGTGCAAGTCACCTCAATATAGCACTACGATGTGCAATCCGGGGTTTCAAACCCTCATAACATCATTTAACATCATTACTCACCTCGAACCGGCTAAATCTCTAGCTCGCTATGACCTTGCCTCTCAAATCGGCCTACTCGCATGTCAAATCTAACCAAAATCACAACGAATACGCTACAATAGGCTAAGGGAACAAAACCCAAGCGAAAACAATCGAGAAATATCAAAAATATCGAAATTAGCAAAACTCGAGCCCCAGGTCCACTTCTCAAAACTTAGAAATTTTCACATTAACGGGTTCCTTATCTTGCCACGAGTCTGTGCATATAAAGAACACCAAAATCAGAGTCCAAATGACCCCTCAAATCCCAATTTAAAATCTCAAAATCCCAAGTTCTTCCATTTTTGGTTAAATTTCCATGAATTTCTAGGTTAATTTTACAATAGAATCACGTTTCGGTTGATAGAAATTACCTCCAGTTACTTCTCCTTGAATCCCTCTTCAATTCCCCTCAAAGAGCTCTCAAAATACTCAACTATGGTAGAATAATGGCTCAAAATCGCGGATGAAATGTTTAAAACCTTCTACCCAGTTCCAGGACTTTCTTCTATGCGAACGCGATGGCCCTCTCGTGTTCGCGATGAACAAATATTCCTCTAACAAAAATTCTCCTTCACAAATGCGGTGTCCCACACGCGAACGCAAAGCTTCTGATGCTTCAACTACACGAATGCATCCTACTCCACGTGAACGCGAAGAACGATCACACCTCGGCTCCAAAGCCTCCTACGCGAACACGAACCAACACCTGCAAATGCAAAGTACCTGCAGCTCCCACTCCGCGAACGCGGAGCACCAAACGCGAACGGGAAGACAATTCCCAGGACAACCCAATTTCCTTATACGCGAACGCGAGGTCCTTTATGCGAACGCGAAGAGATAAATCTCTGCAACATGTGAAATGTAAAATCTGCAACTCCTCAAAGCGCTAATGGTCCGATTGACCATCCGAAACTCACCCGAGGCCCCCGGGACCTCAACCAAAAGGACCAACACTTCTTAAAACATCAATCAAACTTGTTCCAATCATAAAAACACCTCAAACAACACCAAAACCATCAAATTACATCGAATGCAAGCCTAAGTTCTTTTAAAACTTTCGAAACACACATTTGATCAAAACCCTAACCAAATCATCTCCAAATGACCTGAAATTTTACACACACATCCCAAATCACATAACGAAGCTATGAAACTTTTGGAATTCCATTCCGACCCTCGGATCAAAATCTCACCTATCGATCGGAAATCGCCAAAGTACTAACTTTGCCAATTCAAGCCTAATTCTACACCGACCCTCCAAAACACTTCCGATCACACTCCTAAGTCACAAATCATCCCCCGACCCTCTAACTCATAAGTCAACGTCCGGTTGACTTTTCCAACTTAGGTATTATTTAAATAGACTAAGTGTTTTATTTCTTACCAATTTAACTCCGAACTCCAAACTCAAACCAATCAACTCAACCCCATAAAATATGGATAACGAAGTGTAAAGAAGAAGAAATGGGGGAAACAGAGTGGTAGATCATGAGACGATGGGTCGGGTCCTCACACTTGTAATATCACATGCTTTAGAGATTGATACTATATTATAGGCTGTATTCTATGTTTAGGGCCTTGTGTTAAATTGTTGAAACCTTTAGGGGCATGTTTACTATTTTCCTCACTCTATTTGTTTGAAAGAGTATCCTCAGTCATGTTTTATGTGTTATTGCTTAAACTTTATTTCATTACTCATTTTCTTAACTATGAAAACTATTTGTGCTGAGTTCCTTGATTTTTCACTGAGATGCCCGAGTGGCCGTGAGGATAATGACTGAGAGAGGTTGAGGATCTTATGGTGAGGATTGTATATATATTATGGGTCGTGTTGCATGCTGCATCGATATTATATATTAATATAGATCGGGATGCACGCTGCAACGGTATTTATATGGATCTACACACCATAGCAATATGGTGCTTGGGCTGAAAGAGCCCCTCCGGAGTCTGCACACCCCCAGTGAGCATAGTCGACTAAATATATTGGATTGGGCTGCACGTCACAGCGATTATTATTATATATATTGGATTGGCTGCATGCCGTATCAATTATTACTATTATGAGATAGCTATTGAGCCTGAGTACTGAGAATGAGTACTGAGTGGCGAGAGATGAGTCACGATTAACTGAGAGGCTTTCCCGATGGGCTTTACATTGAGCGATACTTTGCCCGAGGGGCTTTACTTTGAGTGATACTTTGCCCGAGGTGCCTGTTTTATGACATATACTATTTTCACTTTTCTTTTATACTGAGCCTCTTCTGAAAAACAATCGAATAAATGATTTCAATGACTTGGATTAAAAAATGCAGATTTCTAACATGATATTTCTGTTGTGATTTCAATGATATGCGATTTTAAATGCTTGTCACTGCACCCAGACCTTATTTACTTTAGTTACTTGCTGAGTTGGCGTACTCAGGTTGCTCCCTGCACCATGTGTATAGATCACGGTGCTCAAGTATCAGATTGACAGTTATCATTCTCAAAGTTTACCAAAAGGTCGCAAGGTAGTTGCACGACATTCTCAAGCCCTGCTTTCCTCCTTCCTATCATATTATTTCTATCATATTTCTTATATTGTATTATTCAGTCATATTTGGGTTGTATTTAGAGGCTCTTGACTAGTGACAATAGATAGTTGGGCTATGTTGGGTTAACATACTGATGTTCCGCATATTTTGTTTATTCATCTATTTCATATGATGAATTTGAAACTTATTCGATATTAGAAACTGATCTTTATAAAAGAGTTCATTATGGTAAATGTTTGGTTGGCTTGCCTAGTACTGTGATAGGTGCCATCACGATCGGGGGATTTGGGATCGTGACAAGTTGGTATTAGAACCTAGGTTACATAGGTCTCGTGAGTAATGAGTCGATTTAGTAGAGTCTCGCGGATCGGTAAGGAGACGTTTGTATTTATCCCCGGGAGGCTGCAGAACCTTTAGGAAAAACTTTACATTCTTGAATTCTTATCGTGCATCCTTGATTCAGCTTGAAATGTAACTCTTTGAATCCCTTCCACGCGTTCGTATACGTGCATGGTCGCTCGATATCAGCTATGCATTGGCAGCTTGTGATTCCCTAATCGAGGGATGAGATGTGATTGTTGTGCAATGATGTTGGGCCAGTTTAGAGGACTTGAGGTCGAATTTTGCTGTAGCTTGAGTACTAAGGTGCTGATTGTGTGAGGACGTGCTTTTTGAATTTCTATGTTCGGGAGTGTCCCTATTAGTGGACGTGATGGATGGATGACTATGTGATGAGTATGATGTGACTACGAGGTGTATTCAAATGATTTGAATGAGATGAGAAGGTCTGCTTGGGGGTAGTAAGAACTATCCGATGCTTGATTTCCATCATGATTTGATGTATGGCCCGAGTTGTGGGCATGATTGAAGGACCTTTTTTATGTTGCCTAGTTGGGAAGCAAAGTAGATTTCATGTTGTGATATGAATTCAAACTCAGGAAGATTAAGTGACTATGTAATGTTTATAACGGTGGAAGGGTATAAAGAGATATTAGTTTGAGGCGAAACATGTGGGTTATCTTCTGCAGAGTGTTCTGAAGTTTGTGTTATCCTTATGTTGTTGTTGGAAGATCTCCTTTACCAATGAAGTATATGTGTTTTTGTGACGCCCCGGTCGGTTGTTTTGAGCCCTAGCACGTCGTTTAGTAGTCTGAGGCCATGAACAACTTCATTTCGGGTGAGAATTGTCATTTCGGAAGCTTAAAGTTGAAAGAATGAACTAATATTGGAATTTTGAGTAAACAACTTCGAAATCAAGATTTGAAGGTTCCGGCAGTTTCGTATGATGATTTCGGACTTGGGCGTATGCCCGTATTGGGTTTTGGATGACCCGGGAGTGTTTTGGCGCCTATTGTGGAAGTTGGCATTTTGGAAGAAATTTCATAAGTTTGGTTTGAAGTTCATTTCAGTGTTATCAATGTCCGTTTAGAATTTCGAGACTGGGAGTAGCTCCGTATGGTGATTCTGGGGTTGGGAGAGCGATCGGAAGTGAATTCGATGGTCCGTAGGTAATTTTGGAGCCATTTGGCTAAAGATCAAAATTTGAAGGTTTTTGAGAAGTTTGACTGGAGGTTGAGTTTTTGATATCGTGGTCGGAATCCAATTCCAAAAGTTAGAGTAGGTCCGTAATGTTGAATATGATTTGTGTGTAAAATTTGAGGTCAATCAGATGTGACTTGATAGGTTTCGGCATCGAATATGGAAGTTTGAAATTTTAAAGTTCATTAAGCTTGAATTGGGGTGTAATTCATGATTTTAGCGTTGTTTGATATGATTAGAAGCCTCAAGCAAGTCCGTAATGTGTTTTCGGATTAGTTGGTATGTTCGGTTGGGGTCCTAGGGGCTCGGGTGGATTCCGGATGGTTAACAGATCGATTTTTGCCTTGTGAGGATTGCTGGTTTTCTGGTATAAGTGCAATAGGTTTTTACTCTATGCGATCACATAGCGCAAGAGTTGAGGGGGCTGGAATTGGTCTATGCGATCGTAAGAGGTAGAATGCGATCGCAGAGAAGGATGCATGGGGCCTATGCGATCGCAGGGCAGGTGTTGCGAACGCACAATGTAATTTTGGGGAGGCAACATAGTTGGCCTATGCGATCGCCGGGCACTGTATGCGATCCCATAGGAGGATTGTCTGGGCAGTGTTATTTTAAAAACGGGTTTTGGCTCATTTCACTTCATTTTTCTTCCATGTGAGTCTATTTGGAGCAACTTTTCAGCGTCAATTTCATCACCAAGCATTAGGTAAGTGATTTCTACTAGTTTTGAGTTTAATACAAGTTTATGTACAGATTTAGACATTGAAATTTATATAAATTTGAGGTTTTGGTGGAAAACCTAAAAAAATTACATTTCTTCGAATTTGACCATGATATTGAGTATGGAATTTAGCAAAAATTATATATTTGAGTACCTAAGGTCATGGGTAATCTTTATCTTCAAAAAATTTTGGATTCCGGGCACGTGGGCTCGAGGGCGTTTTGGTTAACTTTTCGATCGTAGTTAGGAATTGCTATAAATTAGATTGTAATGAATAATTGAGCATATATTAATAGATCTGCGTAACCGTTGGCTAATTTTGGAGCATGGTGCATCAAGTGGAGCCTTCAGAAGAATTTAGAATGCCGGTTATGAGTCTTCGGAGCGAGGCGAGTCTCCCTTCTAAACTTGTAAGAGGGAA
Organism: Nicotiana glauca; assembly: GCA_026770625.1. Classification (NCBI taxonomy): domain Eukaryota; kingdom Viridiplantae; phylum Streptophyta; class Magnoliopsida; order Solanales; family Solanaceae; genus Nicotiana; species Nicotiana glauca. The sequence goes on along the minus strand of MU737933.1, from coordinate 52,792 downwards.
TTTTCCCCATAGGTAAAGTAATTTATTATGTGCTCCTATACGCACGAGGTGACGAGAGTCCGTGCATAGCTACTATTATGCTATTGTCCGGGTAGTTAGGACCCATGAGCATGTTATACTTGGATTATTTATGAACCTATTAATAGCTTGAATTTTTTAAATCACCTTTGATTAGTAAATGAATTTAAAAAGAGATTAAACATCATTTTTCCTGAATTGTTAAAAAGATAAATTGTCTTATTTAGTTAAATAGCCCCGATAGATTCTTAATTGGCTACTTGAGCATGTATTTTATGTGTACCTGCACCGCATGCATGATTCGCGAGTAGGGTATGTGTTTATTTATGTAACGAGCCGAACGCCTCGGAAGATTAAATAGATGCATCTATTGGTTCGGGCCGTCCGACCCTCGGCAGTGCAGAATCTATATTCCTGTTGGATCGGGTCGTCGCCTCGGTGTGATTTGCGTATGTTATGTGTCGTTTGGAAATGTTAAATGTGAAATTTTCCCTTCGTGTCTTGATATAAATTGATAAGATAATAAAGAATAAACCTTGGGAGCCCTTGATTAGTTGATGATGGTGTTTACCTATTTTTTTTCTGGCTTCGCAAATTAGAACTACTATATAAATCCATGACTATCCTCGCATCTATAGAATATTGTTAATTGACCTCTGGTGAGTGTCAAAGTTGGCCATCTCGTCTCTACTTCTTCGAGATTAGGCGGGATACTCATTGAGTACACGTTGATTACGCACTCATACTACACTTCTGTGCATTTTTGTTGTACATGCATATATACCTCTAGCAGCCTACTGGGCGTAGCAGCACAGATGACTCTGGGACTAGGTGAGCAGCATTGTTCGAGATGACCCTCTGCTAGTGTAGTTCTTTCAGTATTTTTTTTATTATTTATTCCCTGTCCGCTGTATTTTGGACAAATGTTGTATTTTATTTTCCTTATCGATAGTTGCTCATGCACTTGTGGCACCGGGTTTCTGGGATGATTTTCGAAGGATTTGCATTAAATGTTTTTTATTATTTAATTTGAATTGAAGAAATGACCTTTTTATTTATGAAAAATGGAAGGAAAAATCCTAGATTTCAATGTAATTAAAAAGAGAATTCATTTGATAATTTAGTTGGCTTGCCTGACAGTGGTGTCCGGCGCCACCACGACCCTTAGTGGATTTTGGGTCATGACAACATGGTATCAGGGCACTAGGTTCCCGTCGATCTCACGAGTCATGAGAAAGTCTAGTAGAGTCACACAGATCGGTACAGAGATGTCTGTACTTATCCTCGAGAGGCTACAAGGCTGTTAGGAGTACTTCCCTTCTTGATTTCCTTATCGTTCGGTTCGATTCCTTTGAGGCTTGTGCCTTTGATCTTCCCACTCAATCTTACGTGATGCGAGCGCTTGTTATAAATCTAAAGTTGAAGATTGTAATGGCACTACAAATGTGGTGCGGGATGATTCTCCCGGTATAGTTGATTGGACTATTATAGTCATCTTATGGAAGGATATTCTATTGTTCAGCTTAGAAACAGAATTTCTAAGAGCCTTGAGGCTAGGCACAGGTTTCCGCGATGCTTATGAGCGATTATTCTACAGTGTTGTTGTGATGGTAGGGTGTTTTCCCACGTGTCGGGGCAGTGAATGAATTGAAGGGAGGTTTACTCAGTGTGTAAGCAAAGGGATTTAGTATTTTATTCCTAGCAGGGGGAAAGTCAATCGAACAAAGGATGGTCAGATGTGGACTAGTGGAAGTAATTTGACGTGGTAATTGCAAGCGTGGCGGAGTTATCCTCTATATGGGGGTGTTGTTGTCCTAATTGTATGCTTTAACTTTGTCAGTGTTATGATCTGCTACAATTTACATTTGGGGCAAGATATTGTGAAATAGTATTTGAGATACAACTATCAGATATCGTAGGGTGCAGTGGTTCCGGATTAAATAAGTATTGCCAATGTTGACAGTTCGATAAAGATGACCTTCGGAAGGGTTTAAGTCAGTAACGATTTGTGGGTTCAAGTTCTATGAAGATGAATTTTATTAAGGCAACAATTGAGCAACAACAGATGAGAAAGACATGTGGGAAGTGTCAGGCAGAGTTTTAAACTACTAAATGACCAGGCTTAGGGAGCGCGAGCCGAAAGGTTTATTGAAGGAGTGAGTTTGCCCAAAGTGGGAGAGTTGCAGAGCTATATAGGGCCTAGTAGTAGGATGACTACACGCCTAAGGATGGTTTAGAATGATCTGGGATTTTAGCGATGGGCAATGGAAGTCTGTAGAGTTAATTCGAAGCATGGGGTTGTTATGCAGCAGGAGATTTGGTATGACGGAAAGGAGCTTCTTGAAATGAAGAAAGATGTAGCCTGTCTTTGAAGTGGAAGGATGTTGTAACACATTTAATGGATGTCTACGAGGGGTAAATGGACTGGTACAGCTAGGGAGAGGGCTTGGACTCAGGAGGGTCATTTCCTGTGAGCAGTTTAGTGGTCGCGTGGTTGGCGAGGCTTCTGCGAAGAGTTCTACGGGTTATGCAGCAAAGGGAACTATTGAGTGAATGTTGTTAATGATTTAGAGTATCAAATTGGGTTTCTACGGTAAGATATCGAGAATGCTGGCGATTGATTGCGCAAGGTTATGTCAATAAGAGATTAAGAATCCTGGTGAACTCCAGAGTTTTGTAATAATGGCTTCAAGCTAAGTCGGAGAGTCCCACCACCTACGATTGGGTGGTATGGTTAACTACTCGTGAGGTTTCTGGTTATTTGCATACTGAGGGGTTATCCCAGATACGGAAAAATACCATAAGTAGTAATTTGAGAAGAGGGATTATTAAATATGTTCTATGGTTCGCCTTATGGGCTCATGTTCGAACTTAAGAAAAGATTCAGGATTTATGCCATGTATAGAAGCGGGTTTAAAGGGGAGTAATTCTTCCAGGTGCTTTATTGGGAGGGTACTAATGTACTAGAAGATTCATGGAGTTTATTATATTCGGGACCAAGTTAGAGCGGGTGGCTCTCAGCAACGGTCCTAGTAGATCCTAAGGGATAAAGTGTAGTGCCCAATGATTTCAAGCCTATGAGTACAGTTAAGGATCAATATTTATAATGGCTTATGAGAAGGTTCCCAGAATGTTCTATGATATTTTGACTTGTGGTATAGCATTTGAGAAATATGAAGTAGTTCGTGGGATTCGGGACAACATGGTTTCATGATTTAAGGTCACTCAGGGTGTGTGTAGATGGAGTATATTGTGTGTTGAATGGGTTAGTCTTAATCCTAAGACAAGCAAGGATGAATTGGAAGAAGGTGGATTGATTATCCATAGTTGAATTTGGCATGTTGGGGTCTGTGATCAGTGCATTCCGCGTGATCAAGTTATGTGTATGATTTGTGGCGGTGCATGTAAGGCTTGTCAGCTGCCATAATTGATGTTATTCGGAAACATTCTTCTATTATGGCTTGTTAAGTGGAAGCGGATTCCGGAAGGGCTATGATGGCTTGGACCACTACTTAGAGATTTGTATATCCTACGGTTATGGTAATTTACCTGTGTGTTGCTATGATTCTCGTGAAGTGAGTTGAGTGAAAAGTTCTTATGTGATGAAGTGTTAAAATATTAATGGGTTTGGAGTTACGATGAGGATTGTGTTATATCGTATGTTGGCACGTTGGGTGCAGTGAGTAGCATGGAAATTCGAAGTGAGGATCGAGGTTGCAGTTCGGAGTGGACAAAGATGTCACAAGCTCGGATGAGCAGGAAAGGAGCTTCGGTGTTTAAAGTAAGTTGGGATTGTCTTCAGCATCACCTGAGATTGATGTTTTGTAAAGAGGGCTTGTATCATGGTTAATGATTCTTGATTGCTTTTTAACATTAGTGCGGTCGGTGGGTTGGAGTCAAGACCCAGTTAATTGTTGTGGTAAGTTACGGGAGTGTGTTCTACAGGAAGATTGCAAAAATGTGGCACGTAGCCACTTGATTGATTAATGATCTAGAACAAGTATGGAGAATTGATATGATATCATTAAATTGAGAATGGATGCCTGGAGGGCACTCGGATTCTAAGTTGTAGACTGTACTCTTGTTATTATGGTTGTCCTTGTGTGTTATGAGAAGAGGGAAATTAGTATGGACCTTTGAAAGGTTAATGGCTTAGTTTGATATGATCAGGATCAATTTAAGGTCGGTGCATGGACTTAAATGTGAATTTGGGCTCTATGTCAGGCCAGTTGTGTTCATTTCAGTAATGTGCTCCTTATGGAGTAGTCAGGGTGTTATTTCGTTGTCTGATAATCCATGTAATGATGCATTGCACTGTGAGAGTTGTGAGACAGCCTGGGAAATTGTGTATGTGTTGAGGATCCGTGTGAAAATGTCGTATTCTGAGCAAAATGGCTCCTGAGATTCAGATTATATATCGCACCTCATATGTGCTTGAGTTTCGAAGCTTATGGCGCGATATGTCCCCCAGGGAATGGTACTGTACACTTGAGTGCTTGTGACTAAGATTTGGTATTTTATTGTAATGAGCAATGTAGCTCGATGTGTATCTCTTTATGTGAGTTCTAGGTGTGTATCGGGTGTCACACTACCATGGGTATGTTACTTGGATCGGGTGTCACGCCGCCATGGTTATATTGTGAGGATCGGGTGGCACACCGCCATGGTTATGCTGTGTGGATTGGGTTGCACGCCGCAATAGTGTGATGTTGAGAGTAGTTTTCTATATGCTAAATTTGTATGTCCTGCTTCCTATTTTCTAAGATAAGTCCGTAATAGTGCGGGAGTTAGGTACTTCCTTCCAGAGTTCGTTATCCTTTGGCATTGCGTTTGAATTGGTGGCCTATTGGCGCATGGTAGCATTATATGAGATTTTAACTATTTTTGGGGTGGCTTATTTCCTGAGCAGTTGTATCGAATGAGACGAGATCCCTTGATCTAGGATTCTGTGCAATCCAGCTATATGAGGTATGTTATGGAGATAAGACCATTATTAGGTTCAAAATGAGGTGAAGGTTTTTGTCAGGAGTATAGACCTAATGTTTTGTTGACTCGACAATTGATTATGAATGTTGGTACATCTCCTCCATCATGGCAGTATGGTAAAGGTTAGAGTAAGACCTGTATATGTCATGGCGTGCAATGGGAGCATCAGATTAGTAGGATTTTGACTAAGTTGATCAGAAAAAGGTTATTGTGGCCCTACGAGTAGGTAATGCAAAGTGTGAATTCAACAAAGCTATGAAATCGTGTTTGAGTACAACATGTAGTGATTGATATGGTGATCGTATGTTGGGTATCAGGCCTAGCATTTAGTTTCGGATGTTAGAATTGGACTTTGAGGCATATCGGCTTGAATAAAAGAGAATATCTTCGAAATTGATCGAGCTAATGTGCTCAAATGAATTGTGGTAGCACGGGAAGGTGCATGAGGTGCTAAACAGTGATTTCAGACTACTTCAGTATAGTTCTCAGTACGTTCGAGGACGAACATATGTTTAAGTGGGAGAGAATGTAACGACCTGACCGGTAGTTTTGAGACCTAACACGTCGTTTAACAGTATGAGGCCATGAGCAGCTTCATTTCAAGTGTTATGACTTGTACGCGTAGTTGGAATTGAATTTTAGGAAGTTCGGGATCGATTTGGGAAAAGAATTCTCATTTCGGAAGCTTAAAGTTGAAAGAATGAACTAGGATTGGAATTTTGAGTAAACGACTTCGGAATCGAGATCTGAAGGTTCCAGCAGGTTCGTATGATGATTTCGGACTTGGGCGTATGCCCGGATCAGGGTTTGGATAACCCGTGAGCGTTTTGCTGCGTATTGTGGAGTTGGCATTTTGGAAGAAATTTAATAATTTTTCTTTGAAGTGTGTTTCAGTGTTATCAATGTCCGTTTGGAATTTCGAGATTGGGAGTAGCTCCGTATGGTGATTCTGGAGTTGGGAGAGCGATCGGAAGTGAATTCAGAGGTCCATAGGTCATTTTGGACCCATTTGGCTAAGATAGAAATTTGAAGGTTTTTGAGAAGTTTGACCAGAGGTTGACTTATTGATATCGGGGTCGGAATCCAAATCCGAAAATTATAGAAGGTCCAAAATGTCGAATATGCTTTGTGTGTAAAATTTGAGGTCAATCGAACGTGATTTGATAGGTTTCGGCATCGAATATGGAAGTTTGAAATTTTAAAGTTCATTAAGCTTGAATTTGGGTGTAATTAATTATTTTAGAGTTGTTTGATATGATATGAAGCCTCCAGCAAGTCCGTAATGTGTTTTGGGATCGGTTGGTATGTTTGGTTGGGGTCCTGGGGGCCTCGGTTGGATTCCGGATGGTTAACAGATCAATTTTTGCCTTGTGAGGATTGCTGGTTTTCTGGTATAAGTGCAATAGGTTTTTACTCTATGCGATCGCAAGAGAGGGTATGCGATCACATAGAGCAAGAGTTGAGGGGGATGGAATTGGTCTATGCGATCGCAAGAGAGGGTATGCGATCATATAGAGCAAGAGTTGAGGGGGATGGAATTGGTCTATGCGATAGCAAAAGGTAGAATGCGATCGCAGACAAGGATGCCTAGGGGCCATGCGATAGCAGGGTAGGTGTTGTGAACACACAGAGTAATTTTGGGGAGGCAACATAGTTGGCCTATGCGATCGCGGGGCACTGTATGCGATCGCATAGGAGGATTGTCTGGGCAGTGTTATTTTAAAAAACGGGTTTTGGCTCATTTCACTTCATTTTTCTTCTATGAGAGCCGATTTGGAGCAACTTTTGAGCGTCATTTTCATCACCAAGCATTAGGTAAGTGATTTCTACTGGTTTTGAGTTAAATACAAGTTTATTTACGGATTTAGACATTGAAATTCATATAAATTTGAGGTTTTGTTGGAAAACCTAGAAATTTACATTTCTTCGAATTTGACCGTGATATTGAGTATGAAATTTAGCAAAAATTATATATTTGAGTACCTAAGGTCATGGGTAATCTTTATCTTCTAAAAATTTCGGATTCCGGGCACGTGGGCCCGAGGGTATTTTGGTTAACTTTTCGATCGGGGTTGGGATTTGCTATAAATTATATTGTAATGAATAATTGAGCATATAGTAATGGATTTGCGTAACCGTTGGCTAGTTTTGGAGCGTGGTGCATCAATTGGAACATTCAGAAGAATGTAGAATGCCAGTTATGAGTCTTCAGAGCGAGGTGAGTCTCCCTTCTAACCTTGTAAGAGGGAATTGTCTCCATAAGTGAAATAATTGATTATGTGCTCCTATATGTAGGGCTACGTACGCACAAGGTGACGAGAGTCCGTGCGTACCTACTATTATGCTATTGTCCGGGTAGTTAGGACCCATGAGCATGTTATACTCTGATTATTTATGAACCCATTGATATCTTGAATTGTTTAAATCACCATTGATTAGTAAATGAATAAAAAATAGATTAAACATCATTTTTCCTGAATTTTTAAAAAGAGAAATTGTCTTATTTAGATAAATAGTCCCGATAGATTCTTAATTGGCTACTTGAGCATGTATTTTATGTGTACCTGCATCGCATGCATGATTCATAAGTAGGGTATTTGTTTATTTATGGAACGGGCCGAACGCCTCAGCGGATTAAATAGATGCATCTATTGGTTCGGGTCGTTCGACCCTCGGCAGCGCATAATTTACATTCATGTTGGATCGGGCCGTCGCCTCGGTGTGATTTGCACATGTTATTTGTCGTTTGGAAATGTTAAATGTGAAATTTTCGCTTCGTGGCTTGATATAAATTGATAAGATAATAATGAATAAACATTGGGAGACCTTGACTAATTGATGAAGGTGTTTACCTGTTTCTTTTTTCTGGCTTCGCTAATTAGAACTATTATATAAATCCATGACTATCCTCGCATCTATAGAATATTGTTAATTGACCACTAGTGAGTGTCGAAGTTGGCCATCTCGTCTCTACTTCTTCGAGATTAGGCGGGATACTCATTGAGTACACGTTTATTACGTACTCATACTGCACTTCTGTGCATTTTTGTTGCACATGCATATATACCTCTAGCAGCCTACTGGGCGTAGCAGCACGGATGACTCTGGGACTAGGTGAGCTGCATTGTTCGAGACGACCCGCAACTAGTGTAGTTCCTTTCAGTATTTTTTTTATTATTTATTCCCTATCCACTGTATTTCAGATAAATGTTGTATCTTGTTTTCCTTATCGATAGTTGCTCATGAACTTGTGACACCGGGTTTGTGGGATGGTTTTCGAAGGATTTGTATTAATTGTTTTTTATTTAATTTGAATTGAAGAAATGACCTTTTTATTTATGAAAAATGGAAGGAAAAATCCTAGATTTCAATGTAATTAAAAAGAGAATTCAATTGATAATTTAGTTGGCTTTCCTGACAGTGGTGTCCGGCGCCACCACGACCCTTAGTGGATTTTGGGTCCTGACAGTTGAAATTTAAATTTGGGTCGCTTAAAAGAGTGGGCTTGATTATTACGAGGGTGAACGCGAGATTTGCGGAAGATTTAAAGTACTAGATGGGCGGTGTTGCACGAGCTTATGAAGGATTGAGTTTAATATCACTATGGTATTATAGCAGTAATACAGTATATTCATTATGAGTTATTATGTGTTTTGATCTATGGCTTTGATCGAAATGGGGGAGTCTCATATTCATTAGTTGATTGCATGTTTATGTGCTATGATGGTTCCATTTTGAGGCGTATCGGTGAATCAGTTATGGTTTACGGAGTTTAAGGTCGAGGATGGTTCGAGTAAAGGAAATTTTAATAAAGGTTATGTTATGCTTTATGGGTGTATGAGAATTATGGAATGACTTGAGTTGTTATTGGTAAAGGATGTACGATGCATAGAACAAGAAGTTGCTTGGTTTTATTAAGGTGAGGTTACGTTATGTGGTGTTGGAGTGCTAATGGGGAACGGGTTGTTCGGTTCATTTGATCAGTCTAATTGAGGTTTGAGTAGAGTGCATGACTCTCGAGGATGGTTCTAGTGGGTTCGAGACTTTACATGTTATAATTGGAGATTTTCATGTTGTATATTTGGCTAGAAACCAAGGTTTGCATTGGAAGGTGTCAAGACTTATGGAATTTCTATATGAATTATGGGGTTCTACCTATCAGTGTCATGAAGGTGAAGGTAATGGCTTTGGATTCGGAGGAAGTCTTTTCAGGGTAGGCATTTTGAATGTGGTGCTCTTGGGAATATTTAAGACAGTATTCAACGGCTTATGATCCTTAGACGGTATGGTTTTATGCTTGGTCCTCGTGTGGTATGTCTGGGTTGAGGAATTGTGGTGTTATATCACGAAGGAATATCAAGTTGAAGGTAAATCAGAAGGAAACTTGGGTAGATTAGATAGCTTGGTAGTGGGCCAGATCGACATGGTAAGGATATGATTAGTTCCTTGGATGCTTACGAGTTAATGAGTTTCTGCAGGTGTTTTGCGGCAATGCTCTTGGGTTTTAGTGGCCTGCGCAGCTTGGTTGAGTTAGAAGGATTCAATCCTGATAGTTTAGTTTTGTGCAAAGGGAATTTGGAGAGTTCTTGATTGTTTCTACCATGGTTAGAGATGTGTATTTTCTACGAGCATGAGGAGCATGGGATGTGTAGTGATTTTATTCTAGATGGGACCAATGGAAAGTTCTTGGCTTGATGAGAGTATACATTTTAGAAAGGGCAATGTGTGAGTTGAGGGTATTTCATTAGTATTGCGGCACTTTTTGTTTGATCGATTGTTGATATTCGAATTTTCTTGGTGGAATAGAAGAATTATAGGAGTACCTCTCGTGGAATGATTGTGTATTAGAGGTCTGTTGTATATTCGGACTAGAGTTGGGATCGTATATGGTGATTCGCGTGCTATGTGGATTTGGATACTGGGAGTTCTCATAAACAGGTTAGGTCGATGTTGTGGATCGCGTATATCAGTGTCGTGTTATTCTGGACTATTACGTTAGGACGACAATGTTGGTCAGGCCGGGAATGCCACAGATTGAGTGGCGAGGTTCAATGGATTATGTTCCCAGTAGGGTGGTTTCATTTGGAGGACCTAGTGGATGGCTGGGAAGGGTTGTTTTTCTTATTTGGCCTTTGTTATAGATGTCATGCAGAGACTCCTACCATTGACTCAATTCCGGCGGTGAGGGATTTTCTGGGTGTGTTTCCTACCGTCGGGCATGTCACCAGATAGGGTTGTTGATTCAGTATTGATTTGGTGCCAGACATCGTATCGTATGCCACCGGCATAGTTAAAAGAGTTTAAGGAGAAGCTTCAGGAACTCCTTGATAATGTGTTATTTGGTAGGCCAATATGGATGTGTGTTCTACATCGAGTCGGTTTGGTTGACTCCGAGTTGTATTGTTGAGGGATGTGTTGCTTCGATTATTATTAAGCTTATTAGTGTTCTGGGGTGATCTATGAGTTACCTTTCCATCTTGCAAGGAATTAGTATTTGTTGGTTATAGGCATATGTGGTGCGATGTTATTGGGGGCTCTCAGTGGAATTCGTACGGGAAGAGTGTTGGGTATTGCTGGGCGGATGGTATATCGATTGTGTCCTTTCGGTTATGTGTGATGTTATGTGAATTTCTTTTCCGTGGTTATGATGATTTGCTTTTGGTTATAGACATCAATTGCGCGTGATTATCCATTTGAGCATAGTGACTTGAGGTGTTTCATATGAACCGGTGTTTGGATAAGGTCGCACATTGGAGCGAAGTTATGTGGAGGTATGATCCTTCGGGTTAAATTCGCGTGTACTGGTTCTACGAGGTGTGATGGGTTCTCAGCATTGTGTTGAGGTGGTACTGATGAGCTTGCAGTACAACTCTCTCATTTGAGTCATTTTTCATGATTTGAGTACGTTCGGACTGTTGTGTACGCGGTAAAATCAGAAGACTTGATTTTTGCTATCAAGCAATTCGGAAGCCTTCCCCGAGACCGCGAGGGTGAAAGGCTATGATCGAGTTCTCGGCCTCAGGGCTCATCGAGGTCCGAATCGAAGGAAGCATGGCCTGAAGTAAGGGTGAGAAAAGAGGTCTCCGAAGCACATGGCTACATCTGATAGGGTCGGTCTATATGTAGCCTACTGAGATGTCGTGTGATAGGCTGTCCCATCTTTCTACTATTGTAAATGATATACGCGTACTTTAAAGAGTCCCCTCTCTTATATAAAGGGGACTCGCCCCACCTTATAAGGGGCGGATGTTGCTCCACTTCTCTAATAAGCAATAATCTCTCTCTCTCTCTCTCTTCTAAATTATCAATCTTCTTCAACCCCGAGGTCGCTCTAGCATTTTATTGTTCTTCACTTGTTCTTCATCATTCGGCTCAAGATTGGTTGTATTGAGCTTTATTTATTTATATCTTTACTTGTTATCTCCTTTTTGAGCACCCCCGACAAGCTCGAGATAGGCTCGAGGCTCGACTCTGAGGTATCTACCGTCTTGCTCTAAGCTCGGGAACGCCCCCTTACTGGTTCGATTATCGCTTTGGTTAGCTCGATATTTATTGTTTTACTTCATATTTTAACATCAATCACCCTTAAAAACTAGCTCGGGAATAGATCACGTATTTTTAGAATCACATTTACAAATTTAATTATTATTACCATTTTCACGGTAAACAGTTTGGTACCCACTATGGATCTAAAAATAATAGTGATTATTTTATTGCTAGTTTCGTCACATAAATGCATGATATCTTTCACACTTTTTCTTGCCCAAAATCTTTCAATTTCAGGTTAATGATCAGCTCGATAAGGAAAATCTCCTCCTCCGCTTCTTCAGCTTCTTCAACAGCCTCAGAACTTTCCACAACCTTTTCTTTTCCTTTTTCCTTCTTCTTTTTCTTGCTTTCCTCTAGGGCTTTCTGCAATTCAGCCTCACTTTTCCTTACCCTGCTTCTAGTAGCTCTCACCTTTGGTGTTGAAGGGACATTAGACTTAGGAGATGACACCTTGCTCTTATTTGTTTGCTTAAAGGCAGTTGGAGCCTTTTGAGAAGAAGCTTTGTGCTTCTTGGGATCATAGCTTGCTCTAAATGTCTTCAAAATGTCAGCAAAGGTTTCTTCCATAGATGGACTAGGTGCATCTTGTTGTTCACTCAGGTGCACAAGACCTTCAGCAGCCTCCCCAGATTCACTTCCCCCTGGCTTGTTTCCACTCTCGTCATCTCCTCCACAAATTGCAAGAATTTTACCTTTATTTTTATTTCCCTTCCTCTTCGATTCTCCCTCACTTACATCTCTCACATATCCCACCAATACAAACCTATCATCTACTTTCTCCACTACATCAGAAAAAACATAGCATGTATTTACCTCTTTAGGGGTTTCTTGATTCTTGTCTGATTGAGAAGACCCACATTCTTCTCCATCACTTGAAGAGATAAAAGCTTCAGACTCGAAGCTTGAGTCAGATGATTCCTTTTCGGAGCTTTCCCCTCTTTGACTTGCTTTTAATTTTTTGTTGAAAGCTATTCTTAGAGCACCAGTAGCTACAATATTTCTAGCCAACATTTTCTGGCGATGAAACCTAGGTTTTGGGGTTTCAACATGAGGTGTGGAGGATGAAGTATTAAGAGATACTGGAGGAAGAGTACCTAGGTTGTCTTGAGGGTTTATCATGGTAGAGAATTTCTGGGAATTTTTGAAATTTTGGAGATGAACGAGATTATCAGAATTTTGGAGAAAGTTAGTGATGCTTATAAGAAAAAAAAAAGAGATGTGGTGTGTATTTAAAGGGGGGTTATGATTAAGAGTAGTAACGACGGGCTTTTTCAGAGTCAATTAGAGGTATAATCACATTAGAATTCCGGTCTCTTGGTGATTAATGGGCAACACTGATTTTTAGGAAAAAGTCTCATTTTAGTTAGACTCCTAGGGTAATGAAACTGGTTCAATACTCAAGGGATAGAATATCTAGAGGTTTGGGGTAATAAGGACTTTTGGTCACGATTGGAAAATTTATCTTTCTAATTGTGCAAAGAATAGAAACATGCCTGAACTTTCTCATGAGCATATACTGATGTACCAGGTTCTTCAAGTAAAATTTCTCTTGATCATGCCTCAAATGTCAAAATAGAAAAACTTTGTAATAGATCAGTGAGTCATATAAACACAATTCACATGAGTGTACTAGCTAAAGTATGAAACTGAGTAAGAATTAGTCTAGATATTTACATGATATTAAGAACTCCTAACCAATTTTTTTTTTCATTGTGCATTCTGAACTGGACCTTTTAGGTGATCTTAATCATACCTAATTCCAACCTGTTCCTTTCAAAGTTTTCTCTACTCAGTGCTTTAGTTAAGATATCAGCTATTCATTTACCAGTAGCACAGAATTCTATTGAGATTAACCCTTTCTCATAGTTATCTCTTAAGAAGTGGTGTCTAACATCTATGTGCTTGGTCCTTTTATGATGAACAGGGTTCTTTGTCATACTTATAGCACTAGTGTTATCACAAAATATTGGAATACATCCCACTTCAATTCCAAAGTCTACCAGCTATTATTTGATCCATAACAATTGAGCACAACAAGAAGCAACAACAATATATTCAGCTTCCGCAGTATATAGGGCTACTGAATTTTGCTTTTGGTAGCCCATGACACAGGACATGACCCCATGAAATGTGCCATGCCTGAAGTGCTCTTCCTATTCACTAACAAACCTGCATAATCAGTATTAGCATATCCTACTAGATCAAAATTACTATCTTTGGGATACCAAAGACACAGATCAGTGGTGCCTTTCAGATATGTCAATATCCTCTTGATAGCAGTCAAGTGTGACTCCTTTGGATTTGCCTGGAAACGAGCACATAACCCTACACTGAAAACAATGTCAGGTCTGCCAGTAGTAAGATACAAGAGTGAACCAATCATACCCCTATACAACTTTTGATCAACTGATGAACCAGGTTCATCAACATTTAATTTAGTGGCAGTTGCAATAGGTGTATCTATTTCTTTGGTGTCCTCCATTTTAAACTTTTTGATTAATTCTTTTGTATACTTCTGCTAATGGATCATGGTCCCATTTGGGCATTGTTTGATCGGCAAGCCTATGAAGAAGTTTAGTTCACCCATCATACTCATTTCAAACTCACTTCCCATTAATTTTGCAAAGTCCTTACTCAACCTCTCAGTAGTGGCCCCAAATATTATGTCATCAACATATATTTGCACAACAAGGAGGTCTTCACCTTTTTCCCTTGGGAACAAAGTGCTATCAATTTTACCTCTTTTGTACCCATGCTCCAGTAGGTATTTTGATAGTCGTTCATACCAAGCTCTTGGGGCCTGTTTGAGCCCGTATAGAGCTTTGTCCAGCTTGTACACATGCTCAGGACATTCCTTGCTTTCAAATCCTGGAGGTTGTTTCACAAACACTTTTTCCTTGAGGTAGCCATTTAGGGAAGCACTTTTGACAACCATCTGATGGAGAGTGAATTCCATATGTGCTGCAAAGTCAATAAGGAGTCTGATTGCCTCTAGTCTTGCAACTGGAGCAAAGGTCTCATCATAGTCACTGCCTTCCTCTTGGCTGTAGCCTTGAACTACCTGCCTTGCCTTGTTTCTTGTAACAGTTCCATCTTCATCAAGTTTGTTCTTGAAGACCCATTTTGTACCAATGACTGATCTGTCCTTGGGTCTAGGAACTAGATGCCAGACTTGACTTCTTTGAAATTGATTAAGTTCCTCTTGCATAGCATTGACCCAATCTGTATCCTGCAAAGCCTCATCAATAGTTTTAGGTTCAATGATAGATAAGAAAGCATAAAAAACACACAGATTCTTTAATTATGATCTGGTTTTGGCTCCAGATGTTAGATTAGTGATAATGTTCTAAATGGTATGAGAACTTTGATACTTGTGAGGTTTTACAACCAATTGGATTACACTGGATGTTTCAGCAATTTGATAAGGAACAGGTTCATGGACAAGTTCCTTTAAGGAGTTTATTTCAATTCCTCTTTGATTTCTTCCCCCCTGTCAGGTTGCCCTGTAAGGAAGAACCTGTTCCATTATATGTTCTTTTTGTAGGTGTCACTTTGACTTGAGCTGATGCTTCAGCCAAGTCTTTGACCAGTCTAATGGCTTCATCGTCATGTTCCTGCCTCTTAGAAAGAATGTAAGTTTCATCAAATACTACATGCACACTTTCTTCTACACACGAAGTTCTTTTATTAAAAACTTTATAAGCTTTGCTATGTGAAGAATATCCAAAGAATACTCCCTCATCACTTCTGGGATCAAACTTTCCTAGGGAGTCTTTTCCATTATTGTGTACATAGAACTTGCAACCAAAAGCCCTAAGATGGGATATGTTTGGTTTTCTCCCTTTAAGTAACTCATAGGGAGTCTTCTCTGCTAGAGGTCTGGTCATGCATCTATTTATGATGTAACATGCAGTGTTTATGACCTCTGCCCAGAAGCTGTGAGGCAATTTGCTAGATAGTAACGTTGTTCTATCCATATCCTCAAAAGTTATATTTTTCCTTTCAACTACTCCATTTTTGTTGTGGAGTCCTGGGGGCAGAGAAATTGTGATCTATGCCATTTTTATTACAAATTCCAGCAAACTTAGAGTTTTCAAACTCAATTCCATGATCAGACCTAATGGATGCAACATGATTTCCTAATTGTTTCTGAGTCTTCCTAACAAATGAAGAAAATATGTCAAATGCTTCATCTTTGGAAGTTAAAAATAAAACCCAGGTGAATCTAGAATAGTCATGAACTAGCACCATTACATACTTCTTTCCACCTCTGCTCATGGTTCTTATTGGACCACATAGATCCATATGAACCAGTTCCAACGTCTTAGAAGTACTTACAATTTTCTTGGATTTGAAGGATGACCATACCTGCTTCCCCCTTGCACATGCCTCACAAACTTTGTCTTCCTTGAACTTGATATTAGGTAAACCTACAACCAAGTCCTTGGAGACTAATTTGTTTAGCTAATTTAGACTGGCATGACCAAGTCTTTTGTGCCATAGGAGGGGATCATTAACTAACAAACATAAGCAAGTGAGTTCATTTTGCTGAAAGAGTTGACAAATCTACAACGTAAATATTGTTAACTCTTTTCCCTGCAAAACAATCTTGTCAGTGGTAAGGTTAATCACAAAGCATTTGGTGAAGGTAAAAGCCACAAGGTTACCTTTGTCACACAATTGTGACACACTTATTAAACTGTATTTCAAGACGTCTACGGGGTAGACATTCTCTATGGAATGAGAATCAGTCTTGCCAGCCTTTTCAACCCCAATGAGCTCACCTTTCTTTCCATTACCGAAGGAGACATTACCTCCTTTTAAGTCCTCAAGTGAAAGGAACTTATTCTTGTCCCCAGTCATATATTTTGAGCAGCCACTATCCATGTACCATATTTGGCTCCTCCCTTTCACTTGGGCCTGCAAAAGGAAATCAGGGGTTAGTCTTAGGAAACCAAACTAGTTTGGGTCCCTTTTTATAAGCAAAAGGATGAATTAAATTCCTCCTTGCCCATCCTGGCAACTTACTCTTTTCTTTAACAAAAACTTTGTTCTTTTGACTAGCCATTTCTTTTGCATTACATTCATATTTGTAATGGCCAGTCTTACCACAGTGTGTGCAGATTTTATTTTCAGGAAGAGTGAGGTACTTGCTTTTTGGATCCCATTTAGGAGCTTGAGTCACATAGCCAAGTCCTGGTTTGTTACTGTATGAT
This sequence comes from Nicotiana glauca, assembly GCA_026770625.1. Classification (NCBI taxonomy): domain Eukaryota; kingdom Viridiplantae; phylum Streptophyta; class Magnoliopsida; order Solanales; family Solanaceae; genus Nicotiana; species Nicotiana glauca. The sequence goes on along the minus strand of MU737933.1, from coordinate 36,023 downwards.
GCTCTTGCAACCAAGAGATAGCATCAGAGGCTTTGTTCCACTTGCAAGTTCTGTCTAGTTCATGTTTTACCTTTCCTAGATCTTTTTTTTAAGACATTGATGAATTCATATTTCTTATATAATTCATCTTTCATTTTTACCAAATTTTCTTCTAGAGTGAGACCTGTGTGATCAGCTATCTTCTTTCCTATTCCTAATTTCAGTTTTAGATTTTCAGACTTAAGTTCTTGGACACTGTTGTCAAGTTCAAAAACTTGGTTCTTCAACTCAGCATTTTTGTTATCACTCTTATTTTCCCTAGACTCTAGACTTTTACATTTTTCTTTTAGAATCACACATTCCCTAGACATAACTTCCTTCTTATTATTAATTATCTCAGACTCATCAATGAAGTCTGTTAATAGCTCAGCCAGCCTTTCTTTAGACAAGAATTTAATCTTGTCTTTGAGATGAAGAATACTTACCTCTTGTTCATGCTCTGATTCTCCAATGGCCATTTGTGCTTGCTCCTCCTCAGCTTCATCTTCTGAGTTTTCATATGAAGTTTCTCCCCAAGCAGCAACCATACCCTTGGTTGAACCTGTTCCTTCGTTCAGCTCTTTCTTTCTTCCACTCAATTTCCCATTGAGGGCAGTTTTTGATCATGTGGTCAGTCTTACCACACTTGTAGCATCCCTCATTGGTCTGTTTCTCAAGAGCTCTTGATTTGTTGAAGTTTGTACCTCTTGAAGAAACCTTTCCTATCATCAGGTACTCCTTGAAATCCCTAGTGATCATAGCCATTTCATCATCTTCCAAATTTGCACCTTCAGCAATTATGAGAGCCAAGCTTCTCTCCTTTTTTAAGGTGTCCATCTTCATGGTTTGTCTCCTCATTTCATAGGCAGTTAGATTTCCAATTAGTTCATCCAGTCTGAGGGTAGCAATGTTTTTGGATTCCTGAATGGCAGTGATCTTGCTTTCCCATGTGACTGACATAACTCTTGTCAGAATCTTCTCGACCTTGTCTTCTTCAAGGATAGTCCTTCCAAGAGATTCGAGTTCATTTGTCAAAAGCGGTGAATCTAGTATACATCTCTTGGATAGTTTCTCCTTTATTCATAGTGAAATTCTCATATTAAGAATACATAAGTGTTTCTCTTGATCTTTTCACTTGACGTGTTCCTTCATGAGTCACTTGTAGAGTGTCCCATATTTCCTTAGCAGTTGTACAACTTTGGATCCTACTGTATTCGACTGGTCCTAGTCCACATAGAAGCCACTTCTTGGCCTTAGCATTTTTCTCCCATTTCCTCAGGTCCTCAGCAGTACAATCAGCCCTTGTTTTTGGCGCATCAATTCCTTCAGCATTCTTCTTAGTGGATGCTAGGGGACCATCAGTGACTATGTCCCAAAGTTCATAATCTTCCCCTATAATATGTCTCCCATTCTGTTCTTCCACCAAGAATAGTACAGACGATTAAAAAGTGGAGGCCTGGCAGTGGATTGCCCTTCCCAGTTCCCAGGTGGTGCATTCATTGTTGATCTTCTCCTAAGGTGTTAGCCTCTTCAATGATAACCTGATCTGATACCAATTGATGTTCTAAATGTCAATACTACACAAGAGGGGGGTGATTAGTGTGGTACCTAATTTTAGCACTAGAAGAACCTGGTTCTTCTAGATGTACTTACTATAACTGTTTACGGAATTAAGAGTGCATAAAGTAAAGAACACAGTAGGATTTTCCCAAACTTCCACTAAAATCACTAAGCCAAAAACAACATTTATAAACTCTTATAAACCTAAGGATTAATCTCTAATCCCACTGTGGCACACAACCTCAATTGCTGCGACACTTTCAAGTTAACTCTAACTTGAATACTTAACGTACCTAATACAATTGCTTATATGAAAGCTGGAAAGGTACAATTTTTAAAACACCTACTACAATTGAACTAGAATAAGAATAAACATAATGGAACTGGTTCTTCTATCTCGTTCATGTAGCTGCAGGAGTGCACATTTACTCTCACATAAATTGCTAGCAAAATTGCCTTGCTCTTTTGCTCTCAATTTAGCTTAACTTCTGTGTATTTGTGCATACCTGTAAAAGAGAACAATCATTATTATTTATAGAGTTAGTAATCAAAGTTTGATTAAAACTCGAATTGCTAATCCTTTATCAAATTCGAGTCTTAGAACAACTCAAACTCCAATCCTTATCCTTGATCCGGATGTAGTTCTATCCACATAAGGAGAATTTTTCTCCTTATCCCATATGCAATCTTTTCGATTAGTTCATAAGATATTCAGAAGATATTGTTGCTTGATCCCAAAGGCTTATCTTCCTCATGTGCATCTCATGTGCATGGGCCATAACCACTGTGTCTCATAAGATGGACCTCATCCTTCACTGAGTTCATTTGTCATTCTTCAAAACTTCAACTTAACTTGGTCCAACACTCAGTCATGTTTTACTTGCTATTGCTTAAAATTGGTTTCACCTCTAATTTTTTTAATTATAAAAACTGTTTGGGCTGATTTCCTTGATTTTTCACTGAGATACCCGAGTGGCCGTGAGTATAGTCACTGAGAGAGGTTGAGGACCTTATGGTGAGGATTATATATATATACATTGTGGGTTGGGCTGCACGCCACAGTGATATTATATATTGATATGGATTGGGCTACATGCCGCAACGACAATTATATAGACCGGGCTGCACGCCGTAGCGATATATTGGATCGGGCTGCACGCCGCAGCAATATGGTGCTTGGGCTAAAGGAGCCCCTCCTGAGTCTGCACACCCCCAGTGAGCATAGTCGATTACATATATTGGATCAGGCTGTACGCCGCATCGATTATTATTATATATATTGGATCGAGCTGCACGCCGCAATAATTATTACTATTATGAGATATCTACTAAGTCTGAGTGCTGAGAATGAGTACTGAGTGACGAGAGATGAGTCAGGAGTGACTGATAGGCTTGCCCGAGGGGCTTTACGTTGTGCGATATTTTTCCCAAGGGGCTTTACTTTGAGTGATACTTTGCCCGAGGGGGCTGTTTTATGACATATACTGTTTTCACTCTTCTTTTATACTAAGCCTCTTCGAAAATAATTTCAAAGACTTGAATTCAAAAATGTAGATTTATGACTTGGTATTTCTGTTGTGATTTCATGATATGCAATTTTAAATGCCCGTCACTGCGCTCAAACCTTATTTACTTTAGTTACTTTTTGAGTTGGCGTACTCACGTTACTCCCTGTACCATGTGTTCAGATCCGGGTGCCTAAGTATCAGACTGAGAGTTCCCAGCATTCTCAGAGCTTACCAAGAGGTTTCAAGGTAGCTGCACGGCATTTGCAAGCCCTGCTTTCCTCCTTCCTATCTTAGTATTTCTATGATATTCCGACTTATATTGTATTATTTAGTCAGATTTGGGTTGTATTTAGAGGCTCTTCACTAGTGACACCAGATGGTTGGGCTGTGTTAGGTTAGTGTATTGATGTTCCGCGTATTCTGTTTATTTCATCTATTTCATATGATGAATTTGAAACTTATTCGATATTAGAAACTGCTTTTTATAAAAGAGTTCGTTATGGTAAATGTTTGGTTGGCTTGCCTAGTACTATGATATTTGCCATCATGACCGGGGGATTTGGGGTCGTGACAAATATAGTATCATTGTTTACCGTGAAAATGGTAACAACAATTAAATTTATAAATGAGATTCTAAAAATACGTGATCTATTCCCGAGCTAGTTTGTAAGGGTGATTAGTTCTAAATATGGAGTACAAATGTAAAGATCAAGCTAGCCAAAATAATAATCAAACTAGTAAGGGGACATTCCCGGTCTTAGAGCAATCCAGGAAGTACCTCGGGGCCAGGCCTCGAGCCTGTCGAGGGTAGTCTTATCGATGGTAGTTGGGAAGGAGATAACAGATAAGTATATGTACACAAGGCTTTATACCATCAATCTTGAACTAAATGATGAAGAACAATAAAATGCTAGAGCGACCTCGGGTTCGAAGAACACAGATAAGTTAGAAGAAAGAGATAGAGAGAGATATTATTTCTTATTGGAGAAGTGGAGCAACATCCTCCCTTTACAAGGTAGGGTGAGTCCCCCTTATATAGGAGAGGGAACCCAGTAAAGTGTGTATATATTATTTACAAGATCAGAAAGATGGGACAACCTAACGCACATCATCTCGGTAGACTGCAGATAGACTGGATCTATCAGGCATAGCCATGTGCTTCGAAGACCTTTTCTCTCACCCTGATGTCGGGCTCTGCTTCCTTCGACTCGAACCTCGACAAGACTTAGGCCGGGAAATTGATCATGGCCTTCACACTCTGGGTCCCGGGTGAGGCTTCCAAAGTTGTCTTGATAGCAAAAATCATGTCTTCTAATTTTTACCGCGTACAGATAGTCTTCGTATTTCTCCTTATGAAGTGATAGGAAATGATTCAGACACTCGACTCCTCGAGATCCTTTTGGCAATGCTATAATGGTGATTCAGATCGCGACGTAATCTTTCATAATCGATGGCGTGTCTCATAGATCTCTACTCGATGTCCTATTGCTTTCGCTCCTTAGATTTAGGCATAGATTCTTGTAAGCCTTTGTACCTTATATGTAATGATCCTTTGGGGCTTTGTAATCGAACGATGTGACCCCTCGGGGATTTTTGTACTGTGTAAGCTTCATGGATCAGAAAGGAACTTTGTTGACCTCTGCTTTTGAATTTGCTCTATTTACTTATGCTTTCGTGCCTTCAGGGGCTCTTCAAATGTATTCCTTCGTGTTGCTGATCGCTGATATTAATTTTGGATGTGAGCATTTGTTTTGATTTCACGTCGATTGATATGGACTCATTCTGGTCCTACTATCATCCTTTGGGATAACTTTGGGTCGACCTGATAGATTGGTGCTTGCAAGAGTTTTCCGGGCTATTCAGAGATCGCGAATTGAGTTTCGGGGCTTCCGGGGGCAGTGCTCCGGATGTAGGTTATCTTCGAGTACCCTAGAGACCTTATTGGCTTGGACGTAGATGGTCCTTTTAGGCCGCATGAGATAGATTTCTGATTCTCCTTTGGCGCTTGTTTACTTTCATGCCTTTTGGGATTTTTAAATGCCTTCTATTGCTTATGGGCTGTTGTAGCTTGTTTTGGTCCCCGGCTGACTGGCAAGGCTCTTTCCTGCTTTCTTCTTTGTTGTACTTCGGCTTGATGAGGGATCGACCGGATAGGCTCGAGCTTTCAGGGCCTGCTGGTTCGTTTGGAGATCTTGCATCAAATTCTGGGGCATTCGGGAATGGTACCCTAGAGGAAGATCATCCCTGGGTTCCTCGGTGGGCCCTATTAGTTTTGATGTGCATAACTCTTTCAAATAGTGCAATGTTGGTTCCCGTTCAAGGAGTTCGACTATGTACAGGGCATTTCCTCGGGTGCACGCCTCGTGTCTGGCATCAGTGCTATAGAGCTCACTGTGACCTTGCTTCTTGGCGGACGGAGGTTCCAAATATGAAATGCTGCCTGGAGCATAGAGATAATTCGCAAGGATCATCGAGGTTGATCGTCTGTTGGAGGATGTTTCTTGAGTCGGGTGTTGACCCGCCGCCCCGTATTGAGGCCATTGGCTTCGTGGAGCTTACATCTGCTAGGTGGCTTCGCCGCTGCCTTTTGTATATAAGAGGGGTGGCTTCAGCCTTTTTTGTGGGACTTCACTACTTTTTGGGTAGCTATTCTTCCGTTTCAGCATAGGGCTCCCTATCTTCTAAAGTGCGAAAAGCCTCTCTGCTTCTTTGTTTTATTTTGTTAATTTATCTTCAGTTATGGCGACCACTTCGGAACTGTTAAGGCGAAGGGTGGGGAATGCCGTTCTCGGTGTTGTAGAGTCAAAGGGCTTCGCTCTGGAGACGACGTCCTTGATAAGAGAGGAATACCTGGAGATGGCAAGCCGATACTGTGGGTGGAGCGAGGGGATGACACTGTGGGTGCTTTCCCCTTGCAAAGGCATCGCGGACTCTGTTGATGGGTTCTTGAGTGTGTACCTATATCCTTTTGCATTTGGCCCTCTTGATAAGGTCGTTCTCAATTTTTTCTTGAAGTATCAGGTTACCCTTGCGCAAATTCATCTGTCATTTTGGCAAACGGTGCTGATGATGAGATTCTTTACGGAAAGAGCCAAACTTGATTTCATGCTCGACCATCTCATCAGGCTGTACCAGCCTTTCCATCATCGAGGAATGCTAACCTTGAGGGATCGCTCGCCCACGCCCTTTATTGTTGACAATGATGCTGGTGGAGATCGAGAGTGGGCCAATTTTTTTGTCCGAGTTAGGCTAACCAATATAATTCATGTGGAGTTTTTTCTATTCCCAGAATGGTGGAATTACATACGTAAGTGAGGTGCTTTTCCGCTCCTTTAGATTTTGTTCATGCCAAAAACTGGCCAAGTAATTGGTGTTATTCCCTTTGTTGTAGCAACTTCGTGGATGTCGGGCCAAGTTCATGATTTGCCTGGCTGGGTTCGGAGGCTGGTGACCCATTCGTCTTGCGATAAACGAAGGTAGCGAGCTATGTCTCGCATCAGTTGGGGAGCGGACCATCAAGGTACATGCGTATGTTGCTTTTCTTCTGCCGATATGTCCTTGAGGTGGCATTTTCCCATCTCATTTATGCTGGATACGTTGTTTCGGTAGATATCAGCCGGTTCCTTGGGGTGAGGCAGCATTTTCTGATAGAAGAGATGGGGTCATCTTTCAATCCGAGAGACGGTAGCAGCAAGAGGGCTCGGTATCCATCATGTAAAGGAGCTTCTAATGGCGTTGGCTAGGATCGTGTTTCTGAGGACGAGGCATTACCCGAGTCGGTTGTCCCCAGGGTTCCTATTTCTCGGAAAGAGGCTCCCTCGAGTGAGCATATTACGTCTGGAGCCGACTCTTCCGGGGTCGCAGGAGCGGTATTATCAGGAGTATGTTTTGATTTGGAGGAAACTTGCCATCTTCACTTTGTGGTGAGTTCGTGCATAATTCTCTCATACCCCATATCTTCCTCCTCTTATTGAATCTTTCCTCCATAGGCCTATAATAGGCTCAAGTCCGAGTTGCTTTGGCAAAAGGCAAAGTTCTAGAGTGTTCAGGATGAGGGAGAATCCCTTAGGCTTATTTACAAGGAGAAAGAAGTTGAGCTGCATCATTGGCAATATGAGGCGTATCGGAGCTCAAACTATGAGAGCTATTTGATGGAGCAGGTAATTCTCTATAGTGCGTTCTTTGGTTCCTTTCAATTTTTAAGGCTAACTTTTTCTAGTCGTGTTAGCTGCAGAAAAAGACAGAGGTCTTGGAGTACCTCAAGGGTGAGGTGAACCGTGTCAGGATAGCTTGCGAGGAACTAAGGGTCCAAGTGCGGGCTCAAGCCTTGGAGGAGGTGAGTGCTTCAGCCAAGATTCCTGCCTTCGAGGCCTAGCTCAACTTATCCTGTAGTAACGCCAAGGTTCAAGCGGATATGATCGAGAGACTAGAGTCTGACCTCTCGAAAGTCAGGGTCGAGATAGTTGATGCGCAGGCGGAAGCGGCGCTGAGCCGAACCAGGGCGAATCTTGAGAAGGCAATTTACATAAAAGAGGCTGCTGATGCCCAACCTAAGTTGAGGCAAGCCCTTTATCATGAGAAGAGGATCGAGGAATATGTTCGATGCCGATCCTGAAGAGAAGTGTTCGAGAAAGTTGGAGCGAGAGGCTTTATCCTCTCGGAGGAATTGGCTCTAGCAAGGTTAGATAAGCACGACGCTCGGTCACTCCTCGCGAGCATTTCAGAGGGAAATCTTGACGGTTTGTAACCCATTGGCATAAAATATAGCTCCTACTATTTTGTAGCTTGGTTTTCGGAGCGCGCAGAGCGTGCGTGTAGGTGGAGAATTTTTTTGTTGTATGTAATGTAAGGAGAATTTCAAAGCGTTATTCCTTTTTTACCTTTTTCTGTCGTTGCTTTTGATCATGTAGACCTGTATGTGGGATCAGTCTCTAAGTCGTGCTATGGCTCAAACTCTGATTGGCCTTCTGGCTTTTTCCCGCCTGCATGGGCGTAAGGTGATGACCCTTTGTGCTCTTGGACTGAAGCAATTTTTTGGGTGCATGGCCCAGAGATTTGCCTCGTCTGTTGAAAGTGTTTTTTTTTGGGTCGTGCCTTTAGACATTTTGTGATTGAATTGCCCTCGGGTTCAGTCGCTGAGTCAGGATCCTGACTTGAGCTTGTTTTATCCTCGAGCTCTTTTGGGCTGGTGATAATGACTTTCATTCTCTACCCTTGGGCGTTTGGAGATTTATCTGGGTTCAGTCTCCAAGTCGCGATGCGATTCGAGCTATAATCGACCCGTAGATCTCATATGAGTTTTTGCCTAGTGATGGTGCCCTTTTTGCTACTTGGTCATTGAGACCTTTCAGTATGAGGCCCAGAAGCGTGCTTATCGGGTGACAATGGCACTTACATTGTTTGGTCGTAGAGACCTTTCGATACGAGGCCCAGAGGTTCGCTTAACCGGTGTCAATGTCACTTATGTTGTTCGGTCGCAGGGACCTTACGATATGAAGCCCGAAGGCTTTGCTTAGTTTAACTATTTTGGATCCAATCTCCAAACCGGGTTACGATTCGAGCTCACTTAAATCCTCAAGTTATCAATTTTAAAGTTGATGGCCGTAGAGACCTTTCGGTGTGAGGCCCGAAGGCTTTGCTTAGCCTGCGACAATGGCACTTACACTGTTTTATATGAGGCCCGGAGGCTTTGTGTAGGCTTTGTTTCCTCTCGTTAGGGTCTTATTGATTATTTTTCCTGACCCGTCATCAGTTCTAAAAGAACCTCGATTTCAAGTCGTAGTCGGTGATATTTTGATCATCTCGAAAGGTTCATAGCCCATCGGTCGAGTAGATCGATGCTTTTGCAATTTTGGAGCTGACATGGTCGGGACTAATTTTTTGCCTGTTGAGCGAAGCCTGTATTTAACCGATTCTTTCCGAAATATATTCGGAGGATTTTTAGCAACAGTCGGGCATCCCCGAGTTGCACTTTTTGGGTTGTAGCAGCCGTTTCGACCAGAGCCGTGTGAATTTGGCCGGAGCCATTTTTTTATCCCGAGAAGTAGTTTTAGGCATCTACACTAAGGTTATGCCTTTTAGGGATTCTTACAAATGCGACGTATAGCCTAAACTGCGGGATTTTTATACCTGTTGAGGTCTTACAGTTTATGGAGAATAGATTTGGTTTTGTCGATGCTACCCATTAGGGTCTTACAATTTTGGATTTTCCAGTGCGTGGCAATTGTCGACAATCTCTGAATCATCGAGTTCTTTTGAAGATAGCTTCTCGTGAGCTCGGAGATATTTTTCGGAGGCTTGATGAGCCTGGAGTTTCGACCCAAAGGTCGTGCAAGTTGTCGAATTGCTCATGTTGAGTCTTCGAATATATCGAATCACTATAGGCCTAAATACCGCCTTTTGTAGTCTTGGGGCCATATTGTGAGGGCTTTGTAAGGCTGGAACCCCGACCGTGGGGTGTGCGAGGGTGCCGAATTGATTAAGTCTCCGAGCGTTTTGGGATGCAATTGATGTAGATTTTTTTTGCTGAGGATAAGCCGAAATATTTTTCTTTGAGGCGTCGAATGCTTGGAAAATATTTTTTATTACTTGGCGAAAATATAAGTTGTAAATACATGTTGTCCTATTGCCGTGAGTCTGGTCTACATGGGTGCGACTCTCCTGAATATCCGATGTGCTTTTATTATTCCATATTGGAAAATAGAGAGAGAGATCATAGACTTGTCGGGTCCCCTCACTGGGGACGTGCAGTTCTGCTAATAATCTTGTCGGCTGAACCTTCTTCCTGATAGAAACCCGATTAAGGAAAGAATGCACGGCGGCCCCGTGGCGGCTGCGGATCCTCGAGCGGAATCCAGAACTACTGAATGCCTTGGCTGCCTGCCTGCATACAGATTAGCAACAAGAAAGGAAAAAGGAAATGATAAAAGGATGTTGCGTTCTTGGGAGTATGCCCCTCGGCGGTTGTATTTATCGTCGAGGATGCTAGTGTCCTTATCCTTTGACCTTCTTTGAGGGTAACACCGGTCATGGGCGTAAGGCGAGGAGTCTCCTTCTGTCTCTTGTAGGCAGATGCTTCGGCTCTGCATCTATCATGGAGTTTCATACCCTTGGAGGAGTAGGGCCAGAATTACGTCCCGGATGATGTATTCGCTGTTGTCTATACAAAGCATCTATATCCTGCATCACCCAACGTATTAGCCCGAGCTCGGGTGGGTCATGCTGGAGGAGCAATTTTGTTGTTGTGGCAATCTTCATTGGGGGCATATTAGCGGTACAACATGAGGGCGATGTTGGTCCAGATTGTCCTATTGGATTTGGCATGACATCGTCGTTATAACTTTGGCTGATACACCTGTAATCATTAATGTATGTTTTATTTGAAATTGAGTTTGAACGAAAGAAGAAATTACGAATATGATGATATGCCGCAGCTTGCCAGCTCTGCTTTGTTCGATTTTCCCTTGTCCGTAGAGCTAGATCCGGGTTCGCTTTCTTAGTGATGCTTTATGGTCACCTACATTGGATGACGTAGTTGGTGCTCTCTTAGTTTTATAACTCCGAACATTTTGCAATTTTCGTGGTGGGTCATGGTTTCCTTGGAGGGGTTTTGGTTGAATAGATCCAAGCCACCCGGAGTCCCTGGCTTCAGTTATGGAGACCACTATGCTTGGAACTACAATGTTGAAGTCGAGCTCTATCAGGAGAGGTATCCTTGTCGGTTGCATTTTGTTGAATCTGTTATAATTGGGCGTTCCTCGAAGGTGTCGTCTTCAGGCTACCGCCTTGCTATTGCGAGATGCACTGTACCTCAGATCATTTCTTTCATTCGGGTCATGTGGACAATGACTCCGTTCGTTCAGTGTCGGCTTCTCTATTGGGGATCTACTTGGATATGCCGATCTAGTGGGGGTTTCTCGAGGGTTGTCCGTGGTTCTGATTTGGGTCTGGTGTTAGTTGCTGGTATATGACCAAGCCTCATCCGGATATTCAACTAAACTTCGCTTAAATTTCTCTAGAGCTGTCGGGAATACTTTGTTTGGGTTTTGGGCGAAGGCCCGTGCCACCCTACTATTCGGGACTGGGAGTGGTTTCGTCTATCTTGTCGAATAGTGGGGCAGATTGCGCCTTGGGAAGTTCCTTCTATCTTTGAGCTATGGCTGATACCATTCTTTGCTTGGATTTCTCTCTTTTGCCGAGAATCTGCTTGGGTACACCGAGCCTGATGGGGCCCTATGCTGGTCATCCTCTGCCTGATCTTCGATTGATACCGGTTGTGGACGTCTGACCAGGTTACGATCGGGTATTCGATTAGATTTTGTTTTAGTTGTTTCGAAGCCATGGAGCTCCATTAGTTCAGGCCTTGCGTGAAGGCCTGCACCGCCCAATCATCGGAGACTGGTGGTAACTCCATTCGTTCCATCTAGAACCGGGAAACGAACTCCCGTAACATCTCATTTTCTCTTTGTTTGATTTTGAAAATGTCAGACTTCCTCATTTCTACTTTAATGGATCCGGCATGTGATTTTACAAAAGAGTCTGTTAACATGGCGAATGAGTCGGGGGCTAGGTTATGGTACCATATCATGGCCCCATTGAAAGCGTTTCTCTTAACTTTTTCAATAGTACGGACTTGATCTCGTCGCACTTTATGTGGCCACCTTTTACTGCACAGGTATATGCAGTGATGTTTTCATTAGGGTCGGATGTGTTATTATACTCAGGGAGTTCCGACATACTGAACTTCTATGGGATAGGTTTTGGTGCCGCTTCTTCGGAGAATGACCTTTGAATGAATTTCTTTGAATCTAGACCCTTGAGGACCGGAGGGGCACTAGGGATCTGGTCGACCCTAGAGTTGTAGGTCTCGACCCTTTTATCCTTGGCTGCAATCATTTTCTCTCCCGATTCGATACTTTTGGTGAGGTCCTCGAGTAATTTTACGATAACGAGGTCAGCCACCGACTTGTTGTTGCTTGACCTTTCGAGCACGCGTTCGACGAGGGGAGCTGTATCTGGTGTCACTGTACTGGGGGTTCTTGGGTGGTTTTATAACTGAGTGATTGCTAGTTTCTGTACCTGCAACATTTCAAAGATAACGTGAAGACTAACTTCCTGTTCTTCCCGGGCTGGGGTTTTTGTGCCTCCAGCTGGTCGCTACGTCGTACGCTTCTATCGGTGTGAGACGTTTTGTCCACTTGCTGAGCATCCTATAAATCTGCATCCAATGGGATTGGACCAGGAATGGCATCAAGATACTGCAGAGGCACTGCAGCGGCTGGAACAGTCACGCCATTTTCCCCGTGGTCTTCGAGGTCATTGTTTTCAACCCTGTTTATCGAGCCGGACATTTTGACCTGCAATCAAAGAGTTCTTCCGGGAATAAAAAGTGTGAAAGATATTGTGCGTTTTAAGTGACAAAACTAGCAAGAAATAATCACTATTAGTTTTAGCCCCACGGTGGGCGCCAAACAATTAACCGTGAAAATGAAAATAATAATTAAATTTATAAATGGGATTCTAAAAATACGTGGTCTATTCCTGAGCTAGTTTGTAAGATTGATTAGTGCTAAATATGGAGTAACACAGTAAAGATCAAGCTAGCAAAAATAATAATCAAACCAGTAAGGGGACATTTTCGGTCTTATAGCATGCCAGGAAGTACCTCAAGGCCAGGCCTCGAGCCTACCTCGAGCCTGTCGAGGGTAGTCTTATAAAGGGTAGTTGGAAAGGGGATAAAAAATAAGTATATGTACATAAGGTTTTATACCGTAAATCTTGAACTAAATGATGAAGAACAAACGAAGAACAATAAAATGCTAGAGCGACCTCTGGGTCGAAGACCACAAATAACTTAAAAGAAAGAGATACAGAGAGATATTATTGCTTATTGGAGAACTGGAGCAACATCCGCCCTTTACAAGGTGGGTTGAGCCCCTCTTATATAGAAAAGGGACCCAGTAAAGTATGTATATATTATTTACAAAATTAGAAAGATGGGCAGCCTAACGTACGTTATCTCGGTAGACTGCAGATAGACTAGCCCTGTCAGGCGTAGCCATGTGCTTCGGAGACCTTTTCTCTTACCCTGATCTCGGGCTCTGCCTCATTCGACTCGAACCTTGACGAGCCTTAGCCTTTGGAGACAATCAGTTAAATGTGCATTTACATTTTGTATGTAAATTCTATATATAGAAGGAGTATTTGATTTAAAGGGTAAATGAACTATTGTATGTCTAGATAATCAAATTAATATAATGTTGCGCAAAATATAACCACAACAGTAAGACAATACTACTTCGAAATGGGGCGCCATCATTTCTTCGAGCTTACACTTTAATTATTTTGACTCTTAATATTATAGTATATATGTGCTAGTCAAAATCATATAAAATAACTAACTTTTTTTGCTTTCCTCCAAGATTGCGTGCTTTTTTGTCTAAAGAGAAGAATGGCAAATCACAAGGAGAAGTAGTTTCTAGGGTTCAATTCGATGTTTCTTTCCATATAGGATTAGATGTAGAGAATATAAATATTAGTAGGTCATCTGATACTTGTATTTTCAAGTTCTTGGGTGGAAGAACAATTTCATGCTATCCATGTTACGATTACCAGGAGCGTTACTACGAATTGTCTTATAGTTGTGTAATTTTTTTTAAAAATAATTTAAATCTAACTAAATAATATATGTTTAACCTGAAATTGCCGTGTCATTTCAAACGTATTTCTACAATTTAATGTTGTCTTTAAGATTATAATAGTGGTAGTACCAAAAATTTATATCTAATATAGTATCATTTAGATGTGCCTTTATATTTTATATGTAAATTCTATATATAGAAGGTATATTTGGTATATAGGGTAAATGAACTACTGTATATCTAAATAATCAAATTAATATAATGTTCTGCAAAATATAACCACAACAGTAAGACAATACTACTTAGAAATGGGGCACCATCATATATTTGAGCTTACATTTTAATTATTTTGACTCTTAATATTATAGTTGTGACGACCCTGGTTCGCCCTCCGTGAACCATCGTGACGGCACCTAGTCCCTAAGGCAAGGTAAGCCTAAAATGTGGAAAAATAAACCAATTTGTGGAAGAAAACAAATAAAACATAACTAGTGTAATGAAATAGTTTTTAAAAGTGTCGCTTGACATACAAAATATTACTGTCACAACCCTAACCTGGACCCGGTCGTGATAGCGCCTCTCGTGAAGACAAGGCCAGCCAATTAAACCCAATTTACCCTTTTTAAACAGTTAAGCAGCAATAAACATATGAATATGAGTAATTAAGCCAAAGTCTAAGCCAAATTCTAAGCAAAAGATTGTATAATATGCAAGATACAACCCATACATAGCCCGATACCAGGGTGTCACAAGCCACGACCATCTAACAACACTGAATACTCAAATGTAACTACAGAGTTTACTACTGCACTAAGAACATAAAACGGAAGAGATAGGGAGGAGCTCTGGGTTGCGAACGCCAATAGCTACCTAAAGACTCCTCGAGATCCACCTGAAGCTGGAATGAATCGGCACTGGGGAGTGGGACCAGATGCGCTTGAATCTGCACACATGGTGCAGGAAGTAATGTGAGTACTCCAATTTAGTGAGTAAAAATATAAATAATGACTAATAGTAAGAAAACATGTAAGGCACAAGGCATTCTATAATAAAGCAGTAAAACCTTTTTAAAAACAGTAAATCAGTGAAGAGTTAAGAAAAATCCTTTCTCAACAAATAAATAGGTAATTGACAGGCAGTTAAGGTAAAGTAAACAAATAGAAGTTCGGCCATCGAGCACAATATCAACAAATACGCCCCTCGGGCAACATCTCAAAAACAATACCAGCCCCTCAGGCTCAATCTCACATCACAACGGGTACCCACGCTCAATGGGGGTGTGCAGACTCCGGGAGGGGCCTCTTACGACCCAAGCGCAATAACAAGCCATCTCATGGCATCAAACCTAGGCCCTCGGCCTCATATCAATTAAGCCACCTCGTGGCGTACATATCTCAGGCCCTCGGCCTCACATCACTATCAGTGTCTCCTCACAACATAGGCCCTCGGCCTTACTCAATCAAAAATTCTCACAAGCCCCTCAGGCAATAGTAAAATAGTGTATCTCAGCCCAAACATCATTTAAAATATCATTTAAGCCTTAAAATTGAATAAACATAGTTCTGTATAAAAATAGTTAAAATAACATGATTGAGTTCAAGTATAAAGTCAAAACAGTGAGGAAATATTAACGATAGCAAATAGTTGACATTAGGCCCAAATATGGCATTCAACCCAAATAATGATAGCAAATAGTTTTCAATCAAATACACGGTAAAACCATCAATCGGGATGGACTAAGTCACAATCCCTAATAGTGTACGACCCCACGCTCGTCATCACGCATGTGCCTCACCTCAATATAGCACTATGATGTCTAATCCGGGGTTTCAAACCCTCAGAACATCATTTACAATCATTACTCACCTCGAACCGGCTAAATCTCTAGCTCGCGATACCTTTTCTCCTCAAATCGCCCTCTACGCGCGTCGAATCTATCCAAAATTAGAACGAGGACGTCAAAATATGCTAAAGGGACAAAGTCCAAGCAAAAACAATCAATAAACGGCACAAATCCCGAAATTACCAAAACCTGGCCCCCAAGCCCACATCTTGAAATTCAAAATTTTTTACACCAATAGATTCCTTATCTTCCCACGAGTTTATACATACCGAAAACTCAGAAATCCGACCTCAAATGACCCATCAAAACCTCAATCATAGGTCTCCAATACTAAACCCTACCTTCCCCAAAGTTTCACCCTTAACTTCCATGAATTCTAGCTCTAATCCATGAAATAACAGCATAGGAATAAGTTTTAGGTCCAAAATCCTTACTTCAATGAAGTTCCCTTCAAATCCCTCTTTCAAATCGCTCAAAAAAACTCATGGCCGAAGTAAAAAATGGTAAAATAAGCCAGAAGTCGCGAAGGACTCCATTTAATTCTTCTGTCCAATTGTTCCGCATCTGTGGCACTATAGCCGCTTCTGCGGTACCGCATATGCGGTCTTACCAGAAATCACTTAACGGGCAAACTACCACATCTGCAGTCAACTCTCCGCATTTGTGCCTTTGCAGGTGTGGTCAATCCATTGCTTCTGCAGCTCTTCTCCTCAAATCCTCTTATGTGGCTCCCTTTCCGCACCTGCGGTCCCTAAACCGCAGATGCGAAAACACCAGAAGCAGCAATCTCAGCAGCTGCAATAACACCTCAACCTCTCCGTTAACCACCTGAAATCACCCCGAGGCCCCTGGGACCTCAACCAAAAGCACAAACATATCCTAATACCTTATTCAAACTTGTTCCAATTATCAAAACACTTCAAACAACATCTAATCAACCAAAACACCTCAGATTCAAGCCTAAGTTTCTAAAAACTTAGAATTACCCTTTTCATAAAAAACATAATCAAACCACGTCTGAATAACCTAAAATTTTGCGCAAACCTCCCAAATGACACAACGAAGATACTGCAACTCTCAAAATTCCATCCCGACCCCTATATCAAAATCTCGCCTACCAACCGAAAATCACCAAAATATCAACTTCGCCAATTCAAGCCTAAATCTTCTCCAAACCTCCAAAACCCATTTCGATCACAGTCCTAAGTCCCAAATAACCTCCCGAAGCTAACCTAACAATCAAAACTCATATCCGAGCCCTCTAACCCATAATTCAATATCCTATTGACTTTTCCAACTTAAGCCTTCTTAAAAGAGACTAAGTGTCTCAAACTTCACCAAAACCAATCCAGATTCAATCCGACGAACTTGATACCTCAAAACATGGATAAGCAAAACATAAAGAAGAAGAAATGGGGGAAACAGAGCGAAACCTCAGGAGACGACTAGTTGGGTCATCACAATTACTCTCAAACCAATACAATTCTCCCAAAACCCGAAAACCCATGAATCAAAATCTAAGGATACTACATAATGCTCTCACTCCAGAATGTATAAAAAAGGAAAAGAAAATTACAGGAGGTCTAATACTTAAGGCAAGAGAAGAAAGGGACTCTTCGGTCTGAGGATGTGGCAGATATACCTCAGTGTCTCTACAACACCTCGCCTCGAGCATAATGAGTCTAAGTCGTTGTACCTTGATCTGCACATGAAAAGCACGCACAGGAAGGGCATGAGTACACCACAACAGTACTCAATAAGTGCTAAGCCTAACCTCGGTCGGGTAGTGACGAGGAAGGTTAGGGCCCTACTGAGGTTAAATAAAATATAAAGTTTGATAGGGTAGAACATATTAGTATAAATAACTAATGCTGTAAAGTATCACATAATATAAAGGTAACTACAATTGACACAGAGGCAAAAACAATCTCAAGGATAATAACCGGGGATCTCTCAGTATCCCGAGGATCTCTTGTATCCTCAATATATACCAGGGATCTCTTGGTATCCCGAGGATATCTTGGTATCCTCAATATTTGCTAGGGATCTCTTGGTATCCCGAGGATCTCTTGATATCCTCAATATAAGTGCCAGGGATCTCTCGGTATCCTGCACCTAAGCTCAATCATAAATACATACGGGGAATCTCCTAGGATGTTCTCCCGTAGTCCCAAGGTAAAACACACAATAATAGCAAAAGGAATACTCAATTAAGCTCGACTTCATACCAAAGTAAAATAGAGAATTCTAGCCTAGCATGCTTCACGTAATACAAATAAGATAGTTAAAGCAAATAGAACAATTTAGTCGATTACACATGCTTCCTTAGGCTAACAGCGAGCTTAAATTCCAAGTAGTATATGCAAGAAAAGAAAACCACAATTTAAGGCTATTTTAATGAAAAATAGGATTTTTAACAATTAGCACAAGTATGCACTCGTCATCTCACGTACAAGGCATTTCAATTATCACAACATCAATCCTAAGGGGAATGTCCCCCACACAAGGTTAGAGAAGCCACTTACCTCGAACGGGCTCAATAATCAACCCGAGGCCACGTTCTTGCCACGAGTATTCGACTCCAAATGGCCCAAATCAATACAATTGAATTTTATAATATAAATAACGCTTCAAGTAACTGATTCTACAAATAAACTCTTGGGTAATAAGCAAAATTAGGTGAAATGACCAAAATGCCCCTCGAGCCCACATCTCGAAATCTGGAAAAATTTACATTTCTATAATTCTCACACTTTCACGAGTTCATTTTTATCATAATTATCCCAATACGACATAAAAATCGTGATCCAATTCAATTGCTAGGTCTAAGAACTTTTCCAACTTTTCTTTAATTTTTCTATCCCAAATTCGAATTTAAAGGATGAATTTAAGCATAGATTCATGGAAAACAATAAAAATAGAGTAAGAATCACTTACCAAAGCACCCAAGTGAAAATCCCTGTCAAAATTGCCAATTCTGCCAAATCAATTTTCCAAGTTTTTGAACAAACCCTCAATTCTGTCCTCTTTTCTGCCCAGTTATTCCGCTTCTACGACCCTAGGACCGCATCTGCGAGGACCTCGTTGCATTTGCGACTTTCACTTAAAGCCCATCTTTCGCACCTGTGGTTCACCTTTCACAAGTGCGGGGCCACTTCTGTGATGGATCTCCCGCTCTGTGGTCCCTTATGGCTTCCCTAATTTCGTTTATGCGGTTGAAATGCCGCTTCTGCGGCTCCGCACATGCGGGAGCCAAACCACATATGCGGTTATGATAGGTACCAATAGTTAAGCTACAACTCCAAATTCCACAAATCCTTCCATCAACCATCCAAAATCATCCGGAGGCCCCCGGGGCCTCAACCAAAAATGCAAACAAGTCTAATACCACTGCCCAAACCTATACCAATCCTTAAAACAACTAAAACAACATCGAAGCACTAATTTAACATCGAATTCAAGCCTAAGAAATTCAAAAATTCAAAATTTATGCTTTCGATCAAAAAGTTTACCAAATATCGATCGAATGACCTAGAATTTCGCACACACGTCACACTCAACATTACGGGGCTACTCCAACATCCGGAATTCCATTCCCACCCTCAGAGAAAAATCTCACTATCGAACCGGAAACTTCAAAAATCCATTTTTCAATATTTCAAGCCTAAATTAGCTACGGACCTCCAAAACCCAATCCAATCACGCCCCTAAGACCGAAATTACCCAACAGAGCTAACAGAACCATCATAATTCCATTGTGAGGCCGGCTTCACACTGTTGTGATTACAGTCAAATTTTTAACACTTAAGCTCTCATTTAGGGACTAAGTATCCCAAAACTCTCCGAAACTCAAAACCAAACATCCCGGCAATTCAAAATAACAGAATAAGCACGGAGAAAGCAGTTAATAGGGAAATGGGTTGTAAATTCTAAAAACGACCAGCCGGGTCGTTACATCCTCCCACACTTAAAAATTCGTTTGTCCTTGAACGAGCATAGAGATATACCTGAAGTAGTGAAAATATGAGGGTACCGGCTACACATATCCTGCTCGATCTCACAGGTTGCCTCCTCGACCGACTGACCCCGCCACTGATCCTTTACTGATGCGATATTCTTTGACCTCAGCTTCCTAACCTGCCTGTCCAATATTTCCACTAGCTCCTCAACATAAGATAGATCCTTGTCGAACTGGACTGAACTGAAATCCAACACGTGTGACGGATCACTATGATACCTCCGGAGCATCGAGATATGAAATATCGGATAAACTCCTACCAAGCTGGAGGCAAGGCAAGATCATAAGCAACCTCCCCAACACGCCTCAAAATTAGAAAAGGGCCAATAAACCTCGGACTCAGCTTCCCATTCTTCCAAAATCTCATAACGCCTTACATAGGCGAAACCCGAAGCAGAACCTGCTCTCCAACCATGTATGAAACATCATGAACCTTCTGGTCCGCATAACCTTTCTATCTGGACTGAGCTGTACGGAGTCTATCCTGAATCACCTTAACCTTCTGCAAGGCATCATGTACCAAGTTTGTGCCCAATAATCTAGGCTCACTCGACTCAAACTAACCCACCAAAGATCTACATCGCCTACCATATAAAGTCTCATACGTTGCCATCTGAATGTTAGAATGATAGTCGTTGTTGTAGGAAAACTCCACCAATAGCAAGAACTGATCCCTAGACTCTCCAAACTCAATCACACACGCACGAAGCATATCCTCAAGAATTTGAATAGTGCTCTTGGACTGTCCGTCCTGTGAGGGTGAAATATTGTGCTCAACTCCACCCGAGTACCTAACTCATGATGGACGACCCTCCAAAACCGTGATGTGAGCTGAGTACCTCTATCTGAAATGATGAAAATTGGAATACCATGCAGACGAACAATCTCTTGGACATAGATCTATGCCAACCACTCTAAAGAATATGTAGTACAAATATGAATGAAATGCATGGACTTGGTCGACCAATCCATAATAACCCAAATGGCATCGAACTTCCTCAAAGTCCGTGGGAGCCCAGATACAAAGTCCATGGTGATCCGCTCCCACTTCCACTCCGGAATCTCTATCTGCTGAAGCAATCCACCCGGCCTCTAGTGCTCATACTTCACCTGCTGACAATTATGGCACCGAGCTACAAACCCAACTATATCTTTCTTCATCCGCCTCCACCAATAGCGCTGTCTCAAATCCTAATACATCTTCGCGGCACCCGGATGGATGGAATTCTGCAAACAATGGGCCTCCTCTAGAATCAACTCCAAAGCCCATCAATATTGGGTACACAAACTTGTCCTTGCATCCTCAATACTCCATCGTCACCAATAGTCACATCTCGAGCATCGCCATGCAACACCTTGTCCATAAGGACAAGAAAATGAGGGTCATCAAGCTAACGCTCCCGGATATGATAAAACAAGGAAGAATGAGAGACCACACAAACTAGAACCCGACTGGGCTCCGAAAGATCCTCTCTCGCAAACTGGATGGCTAAGGCCTGAACATCCATCGCCATAGGCCTCTCCGCTGCTGGTAAATAAGCCAAACTTCCAAAACTCTCTGCCCGGTGGCTCAAAGCATCGGCCACCAGATTTACGTTGCCTGGGTGATACAAGATAGTGATATCATAATCCTTCAGCAGCTCTAGCCATTTCCTCTGACATAAATTAAGGTCCTTCTGCTTGAACATATGCTGCAAACTCCGGTGATCAGTATAAATCTCACGAGGCACACTATACAAGTAATGATGCCAGATCTTCAAGGCGTGAACAATGGCAACTAACTCAAGATCATGGAAAGGATAATTCTTCTCATGTATCTTCAACTGTCTAGACGCGCAGGCAACCACCCTACTGTCCTTCATCAATACCACTCCATGGCCAACTTGAGGCATCATAATAGACAGTATAAGACCCCAAACCAGTAGGAAATATCAAAACTGGGGTTGTACTCAAAGTTCTCTTGATCTTCTGAAAGCTCTCATCGCACTCTTCTGTCCACTGGAACATAGCACCCTACTAGGTCAGTCTAGTCATAGGTGCTGTAGTAGATGAAAACCCCTAAACAAATCGACGGTAATAACCCTCATAATTAAGAAAACTACAGATCTCTGTAGCTGAGGATGGTCTGGGCCAACTCTACACGGCCTCCACCTTTTTTGGATCCACCTAAATACCTTCATTCGAGACCTCGTAACCCAAGAACACCACAGAATCCAATAAAAACTCACATTTCGAGAACTTAGCATATAGTTTATTTTCTCTCAAGGTCTGGAGCACTGTCCTCAGGTGCTGCTCATGATCTTCCCGACTCCGGGAATATACTAGAATGTCATCAATAAAGACAATCACGAATGAGTCAAGATATGGCCGAAAAATATTGTGCATCGTATGCATGAAAGTTGCTCCGGCATTAGTCCGCCCAAATGACATTACAATGAACTCGTAATGACCATACCGAGTCCTGAAGGCAGTCTTCTGGATATATGTTTCCCTAATCTTCAACTAATGATAGCATGACCGTAACTCAATCTTAGAAATCACACAAGCACCCTGTAACTAGTCAAACAAGTCATCAATACGAGGCAAATAATAATGGTTCTTCACTGTTACCTTGTTCAACTGGCGATAATCAATACACATACGTATATAACCATCCTTATTCTTCACAAATAATACAGGTGCGCCCTAAGGTGATACACTAGGCGGAATGAAACCATTATGAAGTAATTCCTGAAACTCTTCCTTCAACTCCTTCAACTCAGGAGGAGCCATACGGTACGGAGGAATAGACATAGGTTGTGGGCCCGTCAACAGATCAATGCTAAAATCAGTATCTCTATTGGGCACCAAGCCCGAAAGGTCAGCTGGAAACACATCAGAGAAATCATGTACAACTTGGATTAAATCAACAGAAGGGGTATCCATATTGACATATCTCACATAAGCTAGTTACATATCACACCCCTTCTCAACCATACGTTGAGCCTTTAGGAGAGAAATAACTCTACTAGGACTGTGACCTAAAGCACCCCTCCACTCAACACGCGGTACACTTGGCATAGCCCGCATCACGATTTTGGCGTGACAATCAAGAATAGAATAATAGGGTGACAACCAATCCATGCCTAAGATAATATCAAAATCAACCATGCCGAGTAACAATAAATCAGCTCTGGTCTCAAAACCACTAAGAGAAACCAAACATGACCGATAAACACGGTCCATAATAAGAGAATCTCCCACATGAGTAGAAACATAAATAGGGGAACTCAAAAAATCTCGAGATACACCCAAATGTAGAGAAAAATAATAAGACACATCAGAACAAATGGATCCTAGAACGAATAAAACTGATGCATCTCTGTGACAGACCAAGATAGTACTTGTGATGACAGAATTAGAGGCGACAACCTCAGTACAGGTAGGAAAGGCATATTATCTGGCCTAGCCTCCCCCTCTAGGGCAACCTCTACCTCCCCTACCTCCACCTCTAGTTGGCTGGGCAGGTGGGGTAGAAACTGGTGCAGTGATCATAGCTTGAGAACTCTGTGGGGAGCGTTGTGGCAGTGAAGTCTGTGGAGGTGCATCCCTCCCAAGTCTAGGGAAATTCCTCACCACATGATGGGTGTCACCACACTCAAAACAAGCTCTGGGAGGATGTGGCTGCTGTGACTGACTCAAGCCAGGTTTGCTAGACTGCTCATTAGAAGTACCACGTGCAGGAGTCACACTAGATACCAGAGGTGCATAATAAGGCTCCTGAGGTCTGGGTGGAGCAGGAATACCACTGGCTGCTGGAAGAGCTGAATGAATAAGACGACTCATATAACCCCTACCATGATGACTTGCAGCTGGGGCACGGGCACCAGAATAGTGGCTTGACTCTCGAGACCTCTTGGTCTTCCTCTCTTCTCTATCCCTAGCATGCATAACCTCAATCCTCCTAGCAATTCTCACCACCTGCTGATAAGAAATATCTATCTCTAACTCACAAGCCATGCAAGACCTGATGGTAGGAATAAGCCCCTCAATAAACCGGCGAACCTTCTCTCGTAGAGTAGAGACCAAAGCTGGTGCACGTCTATCCATGTCGGTGTAATGGACAACATACTCTTAGATAGTCATAGTACCCTGGCACAAATGCTCAAACTCTATATGCCTAGCATCCCTAAGACTTTAGGGGAATTACTCCCTGGTGAACATATCTGAAAATTGAGCCCAAGTCAGGGAAGCTGCCTCATCCGGACTGTCTAACTCATAAGCACTCCACCGCTGATAGGCGGATCCTCGAAGATGGAAGGTAATGAAGGAAACCCCGTTTGATCTTGATATGCCCATGGAGGATATGGTATCACTCCTCAAGAAATCCAAGGGCATCCGCTGAGGCTAGTCTGCTAAATGTTGGAGGTTGATACTTCTTGAACCTCTCAAGCCTCTTCTGCTCCTCCTATAAAACTACTACCCTCTCCTCGAGTTGAGCTGGGGCTGCCAGCTGTACATGAATAGCCCCTGGGATGTGATCAACCTGCACTCACTGCTCAAGGGTGAGGGCAGTGGGAGTCTGTGCTCCTCCCCCGGACTGGGATGTAGCTGCAGCAAGGGGAAGCAACCCTTCTTGAGCTAGAGTGGTATACATAGTCATAAACTATGCCAGAGTCTCCTTGAGTGTTGGAGTAATAGCAGCAGACATATCAAATGTCTGGACTCTGGCTGGTACTGCTGGTGGCACCTCAGCGGTAGATCGCACGGGTGCTCTAGCTGCACCACGAGCGCGTCCTCGGCCTCTACCTCGACCTGTAACAGCTCTAGTAGGTGGTGTGAGTTCTTGATCATCTCGGGTAGCACGTTTCCTCACTATCCGTGAGAAATTAGAAGACAGAAGTTTGGAATGGTGATATCAAATCTCACATGGCAAAGAAATCAAACGAAGTGGAATTTTCCTAATAGTTACATAGCCTCTCGTAGATAAGTATAGACGTCTCTGTACCGATCAACGAGACTCTAATAAACTATCTTATGATTCATGACTCCTATGAACCTAGCTCTGATACTAACTTGTCAAGACCCTGGTTTGCCCTCCGTGAACCATTGTGACGGCACCTAGTCCGTACGACTAGGAAAGCCTAAAATGCGGGAAAATAAAATTTTTTTTTGAAGAAAACAGGTAAAACAAAAATAGTGTAATGAAACAGTATTTAAAAGTGCCACTCGACATACACAATATTACTCTCAAACTAATACAATTCTCCTAAAACTTAGAAACCCATGAATCACAAGCTAAGGATAGTACATAATGCTCTAACTCCAGAATGTCTAAACAAGGAAAAGAAAAATATAGAACGTAAAATACTTAAAGCAAGAGAAGAAAAGGACTCTTCAGTCTGCGGACGTGGAAAATATACCTCGGAGTCTCTACAATGCCTCGCCTCGAGCGTAATGATTCTGAGTCGCAGTACCTGGATCTGCACATGAAAAACATGCGCAAGAAGGGCATGAGTACACCACAACGGTACATAGTAAGTGACAAGCCTAACCTCGATTGGGTAGTGACGGGGAAGGTTAGGGCCCTACTGAGGTTAAATAAAATGTAAAGTTCGACTGGGTAGAACATGACAATATAAATAAGTACAGTAGTAAAGAATCACAGGTTATAAAGGTAACTACAACTAACATAGAGGCAAGAACAATCTCAAGGATAATAACCGGGGATCTCTCAATATCACGAGGATCTCTTAGTATCCTCAATATATACCAGGGATCTCTTGATATCCCGAGGATCTCTTGGTATCCTCAATATATGTTAGGGATATCTTGGTATCCCTAGGATCTCTTGGTATCCTCAATATACGTGCCAGGGATCTCTCGGTATCCCTCACCTCAGCTCAATCATTAGGTACAGGGGATCTCCCAGGATGCCTTCCCGTAGTCCCAAAGTAAAACACATAATAATAGCAAGAGGAATACTCAATTAAGCTCAACTTCATACCAAAGTAAAATAGAAAATTCTAGCCTAGCATGCTCCACGAAATAAAAATAAGGCAGTTAAAGCAAATAGAACAATTTAGTCAATTAGACATGCTTCCTACAGGCTTAAATTCCAAGTAGTATATGCAAGAAAAGAAAATACAATTTAAGGCTATTTTAATGAAACGATAGGATTTTCAACAATTAGCACAAGTACGCACTCGTCACCTCACGTACAAGGCATTTCAACTATCACAACATCAATCCTAAGGGGAATATCCCCCATACAAGGTTAGGCAAGCCACTTACCTCGAACCGGCTCAATAATCAACCCGAGACCATGCTCTTGCAATGAGTACCTGACTTCACATGGCCCAAATCTATTCAATTAAATTTTATATCGTAAATAACGCTTCAAGTAACTGAATCTACAAATAAACTCTAATCTAATACCAAATTAGATGAAATGACCAAAATGCCCCTCAGGCCCACAATTCGGAATTGAGAAAATTTCACATTTATAGAATCCTCGCACTCTCACGAATTCATTTATATCAAAAGTATCCCAATTCGACATCAAAATTGTCATCCAATTCAATTACTAGGTTTAAGAACTTTTCTTCAATTTTCCACCCCAAATTCAAATTTGAAGGATGAATTTAAGCATAGATTCATGGAAAACAATCAAAACCGAGTACGAATCACTTACCTAAAGCAACCAGGTGAAAATCACAATAAATATTACCCAGATCAATTTTTCCATATTTTTGAACAAACCCTCGATTCTGTCCCCTTTTCTGCCTTGTTATTCTGCTTCTGCGGCCCTGGGACCGCATTTGCGATCCCGTTTCTTTGAGGACCCCATCACATCTGCAACTTTCACTTAAAGCCCAACTTTCGCACCTACATTCACCTTTCGCAGGTGCGGAGCCGCTTTGGTAGTGGATCTCCCACTTCTGCGGTGTAACGACCCGACTGGTCATTTTGAACAATTGCATCTGGTTTGGCAGTTTAAGTTCACGAGGATCTTCACATTATTATAATGACTTATGTGCTGGGTTGGATTCAGTTTTTAGATTAATCGGAGTCGAATTGGAAAGTTCTGGAATTTTAAGTAGAGAGAATTGGATCGGAAGTTGACTTTTGAGTAAACGGCATCGGAATGAGTTTTGGGTGATATAAGTAGCATTGTATGGTGATTATGGACTTCGTCTTATGTTCGAATTTGGGTTTGGAGGCCCATAGGTTAATATGGGGCATTTTAGTGAAAGTTGGAAAAAAGTTGAAGTTTGGGAAATGGAGAGGTTTGACCCATAGTTGACATTTATGTTATCGAGGTTGGAATGCGATTACGGAAGTTGGAAAAGATTCGTTATGTCATTTGGGACTTGCCTGTAAAATTTGGTGTCGTTTGGAGTTGATTTGATATAGTTCAGATTCTTGGTTCAATTCTAGTGGTTCTTGAAGTTCATAGTGATTTTCATGCGTTTGGGCATCTGTTTCACGGTCTTAGCGATGTTTGATGTGATTTTAGAGTGGGGCTAAGTTCGTATGATGCTATGGGATGTGTTGGTACATTTGGTTGAGATTCCGGGGGCCTCGGATGAGTTTCAGGGTGAATTTTTAACAAGTCTGGGCATATCGGTACTCGGAGATGGTTTTGGCACTTTTGGGAGTGCAGACTGCACCAAAAATATGCGGACCGCAGAGGAATGTGCGGAACACACTAAAATTATGCGGACCGCAGTGCGGACCACACAATTTGGTGTGCGGCTGCACATCAAGATGTTCTGCAGGTGAACTGGTCTGATTTTGGAAGCCTATATCTTTTAATATACAAGGAATTTATAGATGATTCACAAACAAAAGTTGTAGCCCTTTGTGTGTAGTTTCTAGAACAGTAAGGAAATCATAATTTGGACATATTTAGAAAAATATTTGGCCAAAATACTAAAGTCTATCACTGTAGTTAAATCCTCCGCGGACAACACTGGTTTTTGTGCGGACAACACTGGTTTTTGTGCGGTCAACAGTGGTAGAAATCTGGGAGGTGCATTATAAATATGAGGTTTAGGGTTTTATTTCATATTTTGACCTAGAGAGCTCAGACTTTGGCTATTTTTTGAAGGTTTTTCAAGAAATTCATTAGGGTAAGTGATTATAACTCGGATTTGGCTAGAGTACATGAATCTATCATTGAATTCATCATTTAATTCGCGATTTGGGATGGAATTTGGGAAGAAAAATTGTGAAATCTTTCAAAAATATAAAATGATGATTTGAAGGACAAAATGGTATCTG
Source organism: Nicotiana glauca (assembly GCA_026770625.1). Classification (NCBI taxonomy): domain Eukaryota; kingdom Viridiplantae; phylum Streptophyta; class Magnoliopsida; order Solanales; family Solanaceae; genus Nicotiana; species Nicotiana glauca. Next base: position 8,171 of record MU737933.1, on the reverse strand, counting down.
AATTGGATAATTTTTGTATGGGTAAACTCGTGTCGGAATGGGTATTCGATTTTTTAAATTTTGTCGGGTTTCGAGTTGCGGGCGTGGGAAGTTGACTTTTTTCAAATTGTATAAGAATAATAGTTTTGTTAATTGGAATTATTTTCTCTTCTATTGTTAGTTGAATTCAAGTCGTGTTTGGCTAAATTGAGTTGAGCATTGATGAATTGGTAAAGGAAAAGCTAAATTGAGTATTGAACTGGCCGGATTGAGATAAGTGTCTTGCCTAAACTTGTGTGGGGGAATTCCCCTTAGGATTTGAGTCTTCCATAATAATTGTAGTTCGTGCACGCAAGGTGACAAATGTGTGCTTAGACTTATTTGTGGGAAAAATTGCCTTTAAGGTTCTTAGGTCCTTATGTTTCATCATATGGGAAGTATTCTGTTATGATTGAGTTATCTAATTGCATATTTTACCCATATATGCTCCATACGATGTTGTTAGCTTTCCTCTAACTCCTACCTGTTACTTGGCCTTAATTGCCTTAATTGAATTAGATATTATTTGCTGTTTTGTTAAAGTTATTACGCTTCTTGGTTTCCCTGTGATTCTCTTGTATCTATGTAATCATATTTTTAGTGGTGGAATTTCCTTGTGATTAGATTATTGGATTGTTGGATTGTTGGATTGTTATTGATTCCCTTGCCGGGATGTATTGTCTATATTGTTGATTCCCTTGCTGGGATGTATTGTTTATATTATTGATTCCATTACCGGGATGTACTGTTTATATTGTTGATATTCTTGCCGGGATATGTTGTTTATATTGTTGATTCCCTTGCCGAGACGTTATTGTTGATATTGTCGGCTCTGGATACCAAGAGATCCCCAGCACATATAGTGATGATACCAAGAGATCCTTGGGATACCAAGAGATCACTAGCTTATATATTCAGGATACAAAGAGATCCACGGGATACCAAGAGATCCCCAGCACATGTATTGAGGATACCAAGAGATCCTCGGGAGATCAAGAGATCCCTAGCTTGTATATTGAGGATACCAAGAGATCCTTGGGATACCAAGAGATCCCGACACATATGTTGAGGATACAAAGAGATCCCCTAGCACATATATTAAGGATACCAAGAGATCCTCAGGATATCAAAAGATCCCCTAGCTCATATACACATGATATTGAGAGATCCCCCAAGTATTTACATTTGGGACTACAGGACGGGATCTCGGGAGATTTCCTATCGATATTCTGTGAGTGTAATAGCACAAAGGGTGATGTCATGCACTTTATGATTGCTGTGTGCAATTGTTGTTATCAATTCAAGTGTTTTAACATGTTAGATTCCCTTGCTTCTGTGAGTCTGTGTTGGAACCCATAGTGTTGTAAATACCTAGCCGTATATATACATATATATTTCAAATCTTCAACTACAATAATTTCTACATTTTAACTCAATTTATTTCTCAACTAAATTTTCCTTAAATCGTCTGAGGTTGTATTCTACTTAAAAGGAATTTCTACTAAGTTGTAAATTATTAAATCTCATGGTAAAGGTAATAATTCATTCGATGTTGTATTCTAATTGAGAATGGTATTTTCTCTATTCAAATGATTTCTAATAATAACTATATCTTTTCTCGCTGGTTTCCCTATCTAGTTTTGAATTTGAAATTTTCTTAAATTAGGTAAATGGGACTTCATAAACATCTTGTGTGCATTTGTACGGACATTGTGTATTGTATAGTATGTGGATTTTCTTTTGTAAAGAGTGAGATGGGAAAATATAGGACCACAAGGTGTCATGTTTGATGATGGATCGTAACTTGAGATTATGATATAAAAAACCGAGGATTGAGATGGTCGGAATTGTGTATTAGGCATTATGTGAGTGATTGAGTTGGTATTGCCTTCTTCATTTGCATATATTCTTACTTGTCTCTTTTCATGTTATGTCAGTGTTGATTTATTTGGTTATCTGATTTACTTGGTGTTGTTCGTTATTACCCGTGTTCACCCTTTATTGTACATATCATATGACCAGTAGGTGTCTTAACTGTTCCTCGTTACTACTCCACCGAGGTTAGTCTTGATACTTACCGGGCATCGCTGTGGTGTGCTCATAATACACTTCTGCACATTTGTTTATACAGATCCACGTATTGTTCATTAGTAGCTATGTCGCTTCTTACCGAGGAGACTCAAGGTAGCCATGATGCTGCGTTCACATGCTTCAGAGTCCCTTTCCTATTTTATATTCTCATTGTTGTATTTATTTCCATATGGTTGTGTTTGAAAATGGTAGCGAAAACTCTATAGAGCTTATGACTTGTACTACCAGGTTTTAGGAAGATGTTTATTGTATAAGAAATTTAATTTCAGAAGAATTTTAGATGTTATTTTCATTTTTCTTTTTCTGCAATTATTAGTCTTACCTAGTCCTTAAGATTAGGTGCCATCACGAAACCCAACAGAGGAGAAATTGGGTCGTGACATACGGTCCCTGCTGCCTTTCCTAATTCCGCTTCAGTGGTTGAAATGCCGCTTTTGTGGCTCCGCACCTGAGGGATCCAAACCGCAGGTGCGGTTATGACAGGTACCAGCAGCTAAGCTACAACTCCAAATTCCAAAAATCCTTCCGTCAACCATCCGAAATCATACCAAGGCCCCCCAGACCTCAACCAAAAATACAAACAAGTTTAATACCACTGGCGAAACTTATACCAATCATTAAAACACCTAAAACAACATCGAAACACCAATTTAACATCAAATTCAAGCCTAAGAACTTTAGAAATACAAAATTTACGCTTTCGATCAAAAAGTCTACTAAACCTCGTCCGAATGACCTGAAATTCGGTACACACGTCACACTCAATATTAAGGGGCTACTCAAACTTCTGAAATTTCATTCCGACCCTCGGATCAAAATCTAACCATCGAACCGGAAACTTCAAAAATCCATCTTCTGGCATTTCAAGTCTAAATTAGCTACGGACCTCCAAAACATAATCCGGTCACGCCCCTATGCCCAAATCACCCCACAGAGCTAACGGAACCATCACAATTCCATTCTGAGGAATACTTCATACTGTTCTGATTACGGTCAAATTTTTAACACTTAAGCTCTCATTTAGGGACAAAGTATCCCAAACCTCTTCGAAACTCATAACTGAACATCCCAACAATTTAAAATAACATAAATAAATACAGAAAAAGTAGTTAATAGGGGATTGGGGTATTAATTCTAAAAACGACCGACCGGGTCGTTACAATAGTATATATCTTCTAGTCAAAAGTGTATAAAATAACCAACTTATTTTGCTTTCCTCCAAGATGGCGTGTTTTTTTGTCCGAAGAGAAGAATGAGTAATCACAAGGAGAAGAAGTTTTTGGGGTTCAATTCGATGTTGCTTTACCAATAGGATCAGATGAAGAGAATACAAATATTAGTAGGTAATCTGATACTTGTATTTTCAAGTTCTTGAGTGGAAGAAAAGTTTCATGCTATCCGAGTTACAATTACCAGGAGTGTTACAACGAATTGTCTTATATATATATATATATACGTGCAATTGCCGGTGTCATGTAGAAAGTATTTCTAGAATTTATGTTGTCTTTAAGATTATAATGATAGTAGTACCTAAAATTTATATCTAATATAGTATCATTTAAATAGGCATTAACATTTTGTACGCAAAGTCTATATATAGAAGGAGTATTTGATTTAAAAGGTCAGTGAACTATTATATATCTAGATAATCAATTTAATATAATGTTCGGCAAAATATAACCACAACAATAAGATAATACTACTTCGAAATGGGGCACCATCATTTTTTCGAGCATACATTTTAATTATTTCGACTTTTAATATTATAGTATATATCTGCTGGTCAAAAGCGTATAAAATAACTGACTTGTTTTGCTTTCCTCCAAGATTGTGTGATTTTTTTTTTCTGAAGAGAAGAATGGCTAATCACAAGGGGAAGAATTTTCCGCGGTTCAATTCGATGTTGCTTTCCCTATAAGATTATATGAAGAGAATACAAATATTAGTAGGTCACCCGATACTTGTATTTTCAAGTTCTTGGGTGGAAGAACTATTTCATACTATCCGACTTACTGTTACAAGGAGCGTAACAACAAATTCTCTTAGAGTTGTATATCTTTTCTTAAAATAATTTAAATCTAACTAAATAATATATATTTAACGTAAAATTGCCGTGTCAAAAGTATTTCTAGAATTTAATATTGTCTTTAAGATTATAATGATGGTAGTACCTAGAATTTATATCTAATATAGTATCATTTAAATGGTGTTTACTTTTTGTATGCAAATGCTATATATAGAAGGTGTATTTGATTTAAAGGGTAAATAAATTATTGTATATCTAGATAATCAAATTAATATAATATTCTGAAAAATATAACCATAACAATAGGACAATACTACTTCGAAATGGGGCACCATCATTTCTTCGAGCTTACATTTTAAATATTTTGACTCTTAATATAATAATACATATCTGCTAGTCAAAAGCATATTTTCCTCCAAGATTGTGTGATTTTTTTTCCGAAGAGAAGAATGAGTAATCACAAGGAGAAAAAGTTTCTAGGGTTCAATTTGATGTTGCTTTCCCTATAGGATCAGACGAAGACAATACAAATATTAGTAGATTATCTGATACTTGTATATTCAAGTTCTTGGGTGGAAGAACAATTTCATGCTATCCAAGTTACGGTTACCAGGAGCGTCACTACGAATTGTCTTATAGTTGTGTAATTTTTTTTTTAAATAATTTAAATCTAACTAAATAATATATGTTTAACCTGCAATTGACGTGTCATTTCAAACGTATTTCTACAATTTAATGTTGTCTTTAAGATTATAATGGTGGTAGTACCTAAAATTTATATCTAATATAGTATATTTTAAATGTGTATTTACACTTTATACGTAAATGCTATATATAGAAGGTTAGTTCGTTTAAAGGGTAAATGAACTATCATATATCTAGATAATCAAATTAATATAATGTTCCGCAAAATATAACTGCAATAGTAAGATAATACTACTATGAAAGGGGCGAACATCATTTCTTCGAGCATACATTTTAATTATATTGACTCTTAATATTATAGTATTTATCTGCTAGTCAAAAGTGTATAAAATAATTGACTTAATCTTCTTTCCTCCAAGATTGCATGATTTTTTGCCCGAAGAGAAGAATGGGTAAACACAAGGAGAAGAAGTTTCTGGTGTTCAATTCGATGTTGCTTTTCCTATAGAGTCAGATGAAGAGAATGCAAATATTAGTAGGTCATTCGATACTTGTATTTTCAAGTTCTTGGATGGATGAACACTTTCATACTATACAAGTTACGTTTACCAGGAGTGTTATCATGAATTGTCTTATAGTTGTATAATTTATTTTAAAATAATTAAAATATAACTAAATAATATATATTTAATGTTCAATTATCGTGTCATTTCATAAGTATGTCTAGAATTTATGTTGTTTTCAAGATTATAATGATGGTAGTACCTTAAATTTATATCTAATATAGTATCATTTAAATGTGCATTTAAATTTTGTACGTAAATTCTATATATAGAAGGTTAGTTGGTGTAAAGGGTAAATGAACTACCGTATACCTAGATAATCAAATTAATATAATGTTCCGCAAAATATAACCACAACAGTAAGACAATACAATTTCTAAATGGGGCATCATCATTTCGTCGAGCTTACATTTTAAATATTTTGACTCTTTATATTATAGTACATATCTGCTAGTCAAAAGCGTAAAAAATAGATGACTTGTTTTACTTTCCCCCAAGATTGCGTGATTTTTTGTCCGAAGAGAAGAATGTGTAATCACAAGGAGAAGAAGTTTTTAGGGTTCAATTCGATGTTGCTTTCCCTATAGGATCTGATGAAGAGAATACAAATATTAGTAGGTCATTAGATACTTGTATTTTCAAGTTCTTGGGTGGAAGAACTATTTCATGCTATCCGAATTACGGTTGTTAGGAGCGTCACAACAAATTCTCTTAGAGTTGTATATTTTTTCTTAAAATAATTTAAATCTAACTAAATAATATATATTTAACGTAAAATTGCTGTGTCATTTCAAAAGTATTTCTAGAATTTAATATTGTCTTTAAGATTATAATTATGGTAATACATAGAATTTATATCTAATATAGTATCATTTAAATGTGTGTTTACTTTTTGTATGTAAATGCTATATATAGAAGGTGTATTTGATTTAAAGGGTAAATAAATTATTGTATATCTAGATAATCAAATTAATATAATATTATGAAAAATATAACCACAACAATAAGACAATACTACTTCGAAATGGGGCACCATCATTTCTTGGAGCTTACATTTTAAATATTTTGACTCTTAATATAATGGTACATATCTGCTAGTCAAAAGCGTATTTTCCTCCAAGATTGTGTGATTTTTTGTCCGAAGAGAAGAATGAGTGTCACAAGGAGAAAAAGTTTCTAGGGTTCAATTCGATGTTGCTTTCCCTATAGGATCAGACGAAGACAATACAAATATTAGTAGATCATCCGATACTTGTATTTTCAAGTTTTTGGGTGGAAGAACAATTTCATGCTATCCAAGTTACGGTTACCAGGAGCGTTACTACGAATTGTCTTATAATTGTGTAATTTTTTTTAAAATAATTTAAATCTAACTAAATAATATATGTTTAACCTGCAATTGCCGTGTCATTTCGAACGTATTTCTACAATTTAATGTTGTCTTTAAGATTATAATGGTGGTAGTACCAAAAATTTATATATAATATAATATATTTTAAAGGTGTATTTACACTTTATACGTAAATGCTATATATAGAAGGTTAGTTGGTTTAAAGGGTAAATGAACTATCGTATATCTAGATAATCAAATTAATATAATGTTCCGCAAAATATAACTGCAATAGTAAGATAATACTACTACGAAAGGGGCCAACATCATTTCTTCGAGCATACATTTTAATTATATTGACTCTTAATATTATAGTATTTATCTGCTAGTTAAAAGTGTATAAAATAATTGACTTAATTTCCTTTCCTCCAAGATTGCATGGTTTTTTGCCCGAAGAGAAGAATGGGTAATCACAAGGAGAAGAAGTTTCTGGTGTTCAATTCGATGTTGCTTTTCCTATAGGGTCAGATGAAGAGAATGCAAATATTAGTAGGTCATTCGATACTTCTATTTTCAAGTTCTTGGATGGATGAACACTTTCATACTATACAAGTTACGTTTACCAGGAGTGTTATCATGAATTGTCTTATAGTTGTATAATTTATTTTAAAATAATTAAAATATAACTAAATAATATATATTTAACGTGCAATTGTCGTGTCATTTCATAAGTATTTCTAGAATTTATGTTGTTTTCAAGATTATAATGATGGTAGTACCTTAAATTTATATCTAATATAGTAATATCTAAATGTGCATTTACATTTTGTACGTAAATTCTATATATAGAAGGTTAGTTGGTGTAACGGGTAAATGAACTATCGTATATCTAGATAATCAAATTAATATAATGTTCCGCAAAATATAACCACAACAGTAAGACAATACAATTTCTAAATGGGGCATCATCATTTCTTCGAGCTTACATTTTAAATATTTTTACTCTTTATATTATAGTACATATTTGCTAGTCAAAAGCATAAAAAATAGATGACTTGTTTTACTTTCCTCCCAGATTGCGTAATTTTTTGTCCGAAGAGAACAATTAGTAATCACAAGGAGAAGAAGTTTCTAGGGCTCAATTCGATGTTGCTTTCCCTATAGGATCAGATGAAGAGAATACAAATATTAGTAGGTCATTCGGTACTTGTATTTTCAAGTTCTTGGGTGGAAGAACTATTTCATGCTATCCGAGTTACGGTTACTAGGAGCGTAACAACAAATTCTCTTAGATTTGTATATTTTTTCTTAAAATAATTTAAATCTAACTAAATAATATATATTTAACGTAAAATTGCTGTGTCATTTCAAAAGTATTTCTAGAATTTAATATTGTCTTTAAGATTATAATGACGGTAGTACCTAGAATTTATATCTAATATAGTATCATTTAAATGTGTGTTTACTTTTTGTATGTAAATGCTATATATAGAAGGTG
>MU737931.1:10586-36591 GCA_026770625.1 Nicotiana glauca | reverse complement strand
CCCACGTGTTAGATTTCAGCACTGTCCAGTTGGACAAGTATCTGTCATACAAGGAGGAGCCGGTAGCTATTCTAGATCAGCAGGTTCGACAGTTGAGGTCGAAGAGTTTTCCTTCAGTGCGTGTTCAGTGGAGAGGTCAGCCTCCTAAGGCATCGACCTGGGAGTCCGAGTCTGATATGCGGAGCCGTTACCCTCATCTATTTCCTAACTCAGGTACTTCTTTCTATTGTTCGTTCGAGGACGAACGGTTGTTTTAGAGGTGGAGAATGTGATGACCCAAAGGGTCATCACCGTATTTCTCCCTTTTTCCGCACTTTCGAGGCCTTGAAAACCTTATTTTTAGTTGCCTCAATTTGCGTGCGCAGTCCGGGTGCGAAACCGGAAAGTTTTTATGCGAAAATATGTGAATTCTTTGAAAAATTTGAAGAATTATGATATTAATATTTATATAGTTGACTTTGGTCAACATTTTGGGTAAACGGACCCGGACCCGTGATGTGATGGTCCCGGGAGGTCCGTAGAAAAATATGGGACTCGGGCATGTGCCCGGAGTCGAAATTCAAGGTCCAGAACCCCGGTAAAAGGAATTTTTCTGTTAAATTATTTACTGAAATTATTAAGAAAAANTTCTATAAAATTTGGTCGAAATCGGACGTCGTTTGACGTGTTTCGGACCTAGATGTCTAAAGTTGAAGGTTGATGAACTTTGAAATGAAAATCATGAGTTTGAGGCTCGATTCTGTGTAAATGACGTTATTTTGGCGATTTGTTCGCACGAGTAAGTCCGTAGGATGTTGTTGGAGTTATGTGTATGATTTGTTTGGAGCCCCGAGGGCTCGGGTGAGTTTTGAGTAGGTCCCGGAAGGCCTTAGGCTTAAAATATCAGATGCGGCAGTGTAGCAGGTCCCACGCGGCCGCGGTGTATTTCTGTGCGGTCCGCGTGGACTGGTTCAGAGAGTCACTGGTTTAAGTTCAACCAGTGCGGCCGCGCACCAAATCAGTGCAGTCCGCGCTGGAAGCCACGCGGCCGCGGCGCATTTCTATGCGGGCCGCGTGGCTAGGTTCAGAGAGGTCAGGTGCAGGCCCACCAGCGCGGCCGCGCATCAAAACAATGCGGTCGGCGCTGGGTAGGTTCAGAGAACCAATTTTCTTCTCTTTTTCGGTGCGGCCGCGTGGCATATTTGTGCGGTCCGCGCCAGCATTCAGTAATGCATATAAATCCGAGATTTTCAGCTATTTTACACTTTTTCAAAACCCAAAACATAAGAGGCGATTTTTCAAACAATTCTTCTTCTTCAAAACGATTGGTAAGTGATTTCTAACTTATTTTCTTCACTCCTTAACATCTTGTAATATGATTTCAACTCCAATCAAGGATTTTCATAAAAGGGAATTGGGGGTTTGGCTAAGGATTAGGTTTTTCAAAAAATTGGGAAGTTGGACCTGAATTTGGGGTCCAATTACAAAATTAATCATATAATTGGAATCATGGGGGAATGGGTAACCGGGTTTTTTGGTTCGAACCTCGGGTTTTGACCACGTGGGCCCAGGGGTATTTTGGAAAATTTTGAGTAAAACCTTAGGAAAATTCGTTTTCATGCATTCAAGTTGATTCAATTAGCATTTGTTGATACATTCAAGTAATTTGGTATTAGATTCGAGCGATTTGGTGGTGAATTCGAGGGTTAAAGCTATTCTATAGGCTTGAGTGGACTTTGTGGAGCATTTGAGGTAAGTGTTTGATCTAACTTTAGCTTGAGGAAATAGGATTAGAGTGTTTTGATTGCTATTTGCTAAATGATCGAGTACGGTGTATAGGCATGGTGACGAGTATCTATACACTAGTATCTGGCATGACCGTGAGTCGTAAATGCTTTTAATTCGAAAGATATGACACAACCGTCTTGTTAAATTGATAACTTCCATGTAAAGTGTTGGATAATAACGAAATGAACTAAAAGAGTTTGCGAAGCAATGATTCCCTTGCCGGGACGAGTAGACTGTTACAATTGAATTCTCCCTTGCCGGGATAGTTGGGCTGTTAGCTGTACCCTTGCCAGGTTTAATTGTTATGTTGATGTTTTTCCCTAATGGGACCTCCTTTGGAGAGATTATCAGTGTTATGAATTATATTATGGGATCGTGTGGCACACCGACCACTTATGAATTATATTATGGGATCGTGTGGCACGCCAACCACAACTTATATTGATTATTGTTATTGGCCTGAGATGCCGATGACATTGTGCACGGAGAAACGGGAGGAGTGGTACGCCTACCACGTAATATATGGAAAGGGATCGTGTGGCGCGTCGTCCACTTATGTTATACATTATGGGATCGTGTGGCGCGCCGTCCACTGTAAACATATGCATCATGAAACCCGGAGTAGATCTTCTGTTGTTTTTTTTAATGTTCCATTTTCATCTTGTACTCCCCGATAGCATGTCCCCTCCCAGCTTTACTTTGTATTATTTTATTGTTATTTTCTCGCACTTGTATATTATATTTGCACAGGTTAATTGTGGTAGGTCATGTCTAGCCTCGTCACTACTTCGCCGGGGTTAGGCCAGGCACTTACCAACACATGGGGTCGGTTGTGCTGATGCTACACTTCTGTGCCTTTTGTGCACAGATCAGGAGGCAGCTTACGAACCGCCACATCAGTTCATGACCGGGAGCCGACCTTCAGTCCAGAGACTCTCAGGTAGCTTAGCTGACGTCCGTGGGCTCGGAGTCTCATCTATGATATTTCAGTTTGTTTATTAGTATCGAGACAGACTCTTGTGTATTTTCTTTCAGACTGATGTTTTTAGTACTCCTTAGTAGTCCATGAGTAGTGACACCAGATACTGGGTAGAGGTGTATTTTGAAACTTCCGCATTTTTATATCGTTTTGTTGAAACTAAAGTCTTCCGCACTTATTTAATTATTGTTGTAATAATATGTTTTTGAGGGTGGATAAAGAAATGTTTTTATTGTTTGGCTGGCCAAGCTACGTTAGTAGGCGCCATCACGACGCCCGATGGTGGGATAAATCCGGGTCGTGACAGTAAGGGGTGGAGTGCTTGGCTTTCTCGGATAAGGGAAATGGAAAGGACGGTTGTTGCTCCCTCAAGAAGGAGGAGATCTATCCTCCATTGAAGAGAATGAGAACAATATGGGGCTGCTGGTGGGTGAGAGATTAGGGATGGGCAGCTTTTTTAGGGGTCCTCAGCTAAAGCTTTTGGTTAGGGATAGGAGAAATTTGAGTTGAGAGATAAAAATAATACAAAGCTTATTTTATTGCTTAAGGATGGGAGGTAACCATAAATAGATATTTGGTTATAAAAAATCAAAAGGTAGCTATAGAATATAATTTTCTGTAAAGGTTATTTGAAATAAATAAGGTATCAACCTTTTCTATATGAGGTAACTAATCACATTCTAAACTATGCTTTAGAGGGTAATTAAGTTTTGACTTGCTGATTCCCAAATCATACTGATCGAGCATCTTCCCGATTGAAAGGTATACCTGGAGACGGGGTTAGCTCCCGAGCCCAGGAAAAGACTCGTTCAATTCCTTTTAAATAACATGCATTCTTTTTCTTGGTCCTACCTAGATATTCTAGGGATCCCACGAGAGATCACTACATATTGACTGAGCTTGGACCCGAAGTTATGCTCGGTAAAATAATAGAGAAGACTCCTAGGTAAAACATGCATTCATTAAGGACGAGGTAACAAAACTTCTCAATATAGGATCCATTCGGGAGGTAAAATATTTGAATGGTTAGAAAATATAGTTGTAGTCCCTAAAAAGGTAAACAAACTTAGGATGTGTGTAGACTATAAAAATTTAAACAAGGCATGCCCTAAAGATTCCCTTCCTTTGCCAAATATCGATCGCATGATCGATGACACGCCCGCCACGAGACCCTTAGTTTTCTCAATGCCTACTCCGGATACAATCAAATACAAATGAACACGGAGGATCAGAAAAAGACTTAGTTCATCACTAAATACAACACCTATTGTTTTAATGTAATTCTGTTTGGACTAAAAAAAATGCTGGTGCTACTTACCAACTCCTAGTAAATCAAATGTTCGAAGAGAAAATAGGTAAATCGATAGAAGTTTATATTGATGATATGTTAGTCAAGTCCTTTCAAGGAGATAACCATTTAAAACATTTGTAGGAGGCTTTCGACATACTGAGAAAATACAAAATGAAACTCAACCCGGAGAAGTGTGCATTTGGGGTCAGTTCAGGCAAGTTCCTCGACTTCATGGTATCAAATCAGGGGATCAAAATCAACCCCAATAAAATCAAGGCGATCGAAGACATCATAGCTGTTGATAATGTCAAGGTTGTACAAAGGTTAACATGGCGCATAGCCTCCCTATGTCGGTTTATTTCGAGGTCCTCAAATAGGAGCCAACTATTCTTCTCACTGCTTAACAAGGAACAGTTTCGCATGGACCCCGAAATGCCAACAAGCCTTTGAGGAACTCAAACGATACCTGTTGAGCCAGCAATTGCTTCACACCCCGAAGGCGGACGAACAACTTTATAAATACTTAACGATCTCAGATATAGCGGTAAGTGGGATCTTAGTTCGAGAAGAGCAAGGTACGCAATTTCCTGTTTATTATGTTAGTCGGACCGTAGGTGAAGCCGAGACCCGATACCCACACCTATAAAAATTAGCGCTTGATTTAATAAGCGCCTCTAGGAAATTAAAATTGTATTTGCAATGTCACCCAATTTGTGTTGTAACCACCTATCCCCTTTGCAAAATTTTGCACAAGCCCGAACTCTCGGATCGATTGGCCAAATGGGCCATCGAGATCAGCGGGTACGATATCGAGTATCAACCCCGAATGACTATCAAGTCTCAAATCATGGCAGACTGGTCACAGCCAACTCCGCACCACTAAAAAGTAGTGAGAGAGGGTCGCAATAGCTTTTACCCGATTTGTGGGTCGGGATCAATTCCACAGAGAGCTAGGATTGGAGTCGAGTATCTATTTAGCTTAGGATTGAGTGTATGCTCTTAATTGATCTTCCATTCATTTTTGCTTTTTTTTCTATATAAAACTACTAATATCAAACTACGAATTAAGATTGAAACTAAATTATGCTAAGATTAAATTGCTACAATTTGTATCTAATAGTATAAAGGGCACTAGGGTAGTGAATCTTCACCTAGGTAGCTAATTGACGGGTAATTACTTCTAATGCACGATTGAGATGATTGGGGAAATATATTATAACTGTTACTCAATACTACCCACACTACACCTCTCGGTAGAAAGAGTGGTTTTGCCCAATTGACTATATCGAGACCAATTGGGTATGCATATTAGCTCGAGCAACTAGGGTTCAAGTCGGGTAATTACTCTCTCGAGATTTAACCCTTTAATTGGGACTATCAAATCTCTCGAGTCCATCCCAATTCCTTGTTGAGTCAATTTTGGAGACTTAGGCTCTCTTTCTTAAGAAGAGCCAAGTCAACTAAGCACAAACTAGTATTTGCAACCACCAATTCATAAATTAAACCATAAAATTGACCCAAATAACAAATACCCATAATCAATCTAACCTTAATTCACGATACCTATCAATTACCCACACTAGGGTTGGACCACAACCCTAGCTAATGGGTTTAGCTACTCATGCTTGAAGATAAAATCATAGAAATAGATTAAGAGAAAGACATAATATTAAATAACTAAAGTAAATATAATGATTCAATTGCTAAATCTACGTTAAGGTGTCCAAAATGGCTATAAAATAGCTTTTCACGAGCGCAGCTTCTATTCTAAATTAACTGATACCCTAAAAATGAAAAAATGTTCTATTTATACTAGGCTGGAAAAACTGGATAAAAATACCTCTGCGGGGTCAGTGCGAGCCGCACAAAATGGACTGCGGTCGCATTAGGCTCTTGGACTTGAAGTCTTGGCTCTCTGAACTCAGGCTCCGTGAACCACGCAGAATGGACCTCAACCACGGAGGCAGCTAGCGCCGTCCGCACAGAGTCGACCGCGGACCGCATAGGCTTAATGATAGTCTCTAGACATCTCTCTGAAGTTGGCTTCTGTGGACCGCGTAGAATGGTAGTGCGACCGCAGAGTCTTCAGTGCGGACCGCACAATCTCCATTGCGGTCGCACTGCTTTAACACTTGATTTGCCAGTTCTCTGAATCTCCCTAGTGTAGACCGCACAAAGTGTAATGCGGCTACACTAGGCCTGTTTGTCCTGAGTTTGCCTTGTCTTTGGACTTGTGCAGGTTTCAATCCTTTTGAGCCGATCTTTGACAACTCGTCACTTTGTCGATCAAACCTGCAATCAAGCACAATTTATGAGCCTTTTTGGGACTATTTTGTAGCAATTTATAATCAAAGCGTAAGCAAGAAGGAGCATGAAATACATCAAAATCCCTAGTTATCATAGACCTCATGGCCGACTTCACGCCAACCCTCCTACCCGAGGTCGAAAAGGAGCTATTATTAAAATCGGGTACATCATTGAGGGTGTGGACCATATTCATAGATGGTGCTTCGAATGGGAAAGGTCCAGGATAGGAATCATTTTGAAGCCACCCATATGTAATACAATTGACTGTGTATCAAAACTTCAAAATTAACTAACAATGAGGCCGAGTATGATGCCATGATTGTAGGTCTCGAACTAGATAAGAGCTTGGGAGCGAAAGTCATCTAGGCCAAGTGTGACTCCCAACTTGTGGTAAATCAAGTCAACAGAAGTTTCGAGGTTCGAGAAGATCGAATGTAGAGGTACTTGGACAAACTACAAGTGTCTCTACATCAATTTAAAGAATAGACCCTGCAACACGTACCTCGAGAACAAAATAGCAAGGCCGATTCCCTTGCAAATTTGGGGTTGTCAATCGAAGAAGATGAACTTAGTTCGGGGACTATCGTACAACTTTCGAGGTCAGTACACACCAAAATAAACCCCACAAGTCTAACATGGGATTTGAGGAATAAGTATATCAAATACCTAAAGAACGGGAAGCTTCCATTGGATCCTAAAGAATCAAGGACCCTACGTACGAAGCACATATAATTCATATTGGACGATAATGGAACACTGTATGGGAGAACGAACATTAGGAAAATTTTTGGGACCAGGAGACACCAACTACGTTCTACGGGATGTTAACTAAGGCACTTGCGGAAATTATGCCGATGCCGAGTCATTGGTTCACAAAGTCATCAGAGCAGGATACTATTAGACCGATATGGAAAAGGACACTAAAGAATTTGTTCGAAAGTGCGACAAATGCCAACGGTAAGCACCGATGATCCACCAGCCCGGAGAGCAACTCTACTCAGTCCTATCCCCATGACCGTTCATGACATGGGGGATGGATATTGTCAGCCCTCTACCATCGGCCACAAGTAAAGCTAAATTCATTTTGTTTATGACTGACTATTTCTCTAAGTTGGTTGAAGCACAGGCCTTTGAGAAAGTCAGAGAAAAAGAAGTCATAGACTTTATATAGGACCACATTATATGCCAATTCGGGATGCCTGCCAAGATCGAATGCGACAATGGAAAGCAATTCGTCGGCAGCAAAGTGACAAAGTTTTTCGAACTACAAAATAAAAAGGATCCTCTTAACACCGTATCATCCTAGTGGGAACAAACATGTTGAATTGATCAACAAGACTGTCATCCAAATTTTGAAGATCAAACGAAACTAAAGGAAAACGGAGAGAAATATCACCCGAGGTCCTTTGGGCGTATCGAATAACATCGAGATCCAATACAGGGGCAACACCATTCTCTTTAGTTTACGGTGCCGAAGCTCTAATCACGGTCGAAGTAGAGGAACCTAGCTTTAGGTTTCGGTATGCAACAGAAAAGTCAAATCATGAGGCTATGAATATGAGCCTCGAATTGCTAGATTAAAGATGAGAAGCTGCCCTCGTTCGAATGGCCGCACAGAAATAGCGGATCAAGAGGTGTTACAACCGAAGAGCCAATCTTCGACATTTTAAAACATGGGACTTAGTTCTGAGAAAGGTCACCCTCAATACTTGAGACCCAAACGAAGGTAAACTTGTCCCAAACTGAGAGGGACCGTATCATGTCCTTGATATCATCGGGAAGGGATCCTACAAACTTGGCACGATGAATGGCGAACAAGTACCAAACAATTGGAAATTATCACTTATCTGATGATATTACTGCTAAGGTACGACCTTTTCCATTTTCATTTACATTTTATACTAACCAATTGTAGGTGTTCAACCAAAGACAAAGGATTCTTCATCACAAAGTCCTTAGGTATGAAAGCACGCGATGCAATCTTTTTCCCTTAGATCGGTTTTTGTCCCAAGTGGGTTTTTCCGGCAAGATTTTTAATGAGGCAACCATTGTTCGTGCTAACTTAAAGCAATTCAATATTATTCAAAGCTTCATTACAATCAACCTCGAATACTGGGGAGCATCGCCCTCGGATATCGACTTTATTACAAGGAAGATACTTCGTGTCGACATGGTCTCGATATGTAAATATTTTTAAGGGCCAAACGGTCAAACGAACCGTGCCCATGTATATTACTCGAGCCCTAAAGGAAAACATGTACGCATATATAATCTATTGAGAGAAGTATATTTTTTCCTTTCCAAATATTTCATGCCTTAGAGAAATTTTTACTTTACAATTTCATACTTTTGGCCTGTTGTGGAAACAGGCTTAAGGGCCAATCACAACTGAAGTTCAAACAACTTACCCCATACTCGGGGACTACCGTTTGAAACAATCGATGTAATCGAACTGCTAAGATCTCGAGATCATAAGACCTTAAAAAGGAAACCCTTATTTTTCTAGGCTACGACCACCCTACTAGGGGACTAACACTTCGAACAAGTTTGACGTGTAATCGGGAAACAAGCCCAGGAGGTCAGTCACAAGTTAAAGGCTACGGCCATACTAACATGGCTCGAAGATGCCCGAATTCCATAATGAAACATGCCTTCTAATATCTTCACCAAACCAGTTAAAATGGCTACCCTAGGCAA
Source organism: Nicotiana glauca (assembly GCA_026770625.1). NCBI lineage: Eukaryota > Viridiplantae > Streptophyta > Magnoliopsida > Solanales > Solanaceae > Nicotiana > Nicotiana glauca. The sequence goes on along the minus strand of MU737931.1, from coordinate 27,550 downwards.
TAATTATAAAGGGTTTCGATAACATCAACCCTCGAAAATCCTAAGGGGTACTAGATTGTTTGAATTCTCGAACAACCTTTTTTCATGATAAGGCATAACAAATTTCTTTATGATTAACTTTTTAAGTCGAAAAGAGGAAAAAACCATTCTTTTAAGGCCGTACCGGCCTAATCCCAAAGGCCGTACCGGCCTAATCCCAAAGTTCGAGGGATTACCCTCACTCAACTACTGTAAGGCCATATCAGCCTAATTCGAGAGCCATTTTATTTTTTGTGCTCGAGAAGTCATCCTCGCTCAACTAAAACCCAAGGGTCATCCTACTTCGACTTCAAGTACGTACACTCTCAATTATAAAGACTACACTAGTCCGGTTTCAATCAAATTACCCAAGCCTCGTACTTATGAAAGTTTTCGAGACATGGACAAAACAAAATCTTCACAATGCAGAAATTGAAATAAAGACAAGTCAGAAAGAAAAGAGACCTTATATATATATATGAAAATTCTACAAAGAACCGATCAGGATCCTATAAAAAAATTCAAAAAAGAAAAATCCTAAGTGCCTAATTTTCCTTGGGAAATACATCTTCAGCATTGGGATCTCCTCCACTTACGCTCCCAGAATCATCATCACCGGAAGAGAGCAACGTTTTGGCTTCAGCCTCAAGCTCTTTCTAATTCTCGATCTCGACAACAAGGTTTAAGCCATGAGCATGAATCTCCTCAAGAGTCTCTCTTCAAGACTGGCACTTGACATGCTCAAAAACTTAGTATGCTCGATCATGGGTGACCTCAGCATCAGATAGGTAGACAGTTGCGGTCGCCTCAGCATCGGCCTTAGCCGTCTCAACCTCAGATTTTGCCAGTACAAGCTCCGTGTTCAACCGAGCATATAGCTCCTCCATTTTTCTTGGCTTGTTCCAAGTTCTTCTCTTTCATGCCTTGGAGTTGACTTTCGGTTGAGGATAGATGAGCTCGAGTAGCCTCTTTCTTTGAGGCAAGGCGGTCCATCTTTTGCTTCCACACTGTAGTTTCCGCCTTCACCTCATCTACCTCTCCTCGGAGTTGCACGATCGTTCTGTGCAGCTGTTGGACCTGTGAGATCGAATTATTTGTAATCACTCCCAAATAGAGGCCATAAGCATCTAAGACTTTATTTACCTGCTCGGTCAGTTTGCTTTGTTCATTTTGGGCCACGACCACCTCAGCTCGGAGGCCTTTGATTTCTTTTTCTATTTGCTCACCGAGAAACCTGAGAGCATTTTTCTCCTTGGTAAGCCCTTAAATTTCAGCCTCATATTGGCTCAACTCTCTTCGAGACTTAAAGAAATCTTCTTGATGAAGTTCTGAGGCCTACACAAATAGAAAGGAAAGAATTAGGCAAGGACATAAAAACACAAGTATGAAGATCGACTTTAACAAAGAAAGTTAGGGATTACCCAATTCAAAGCTTGCTGCGCCTCATTGAAGAGACATTATGCTCCCACCTCGTCCATCAGAGCTTGATATTCTTCGGTAACCAGACTTTAAAGGTAACTGGCCACCCCTATGGGGGCAGCAAAAACTCGTGCATCCTCCAGGACCGTAATAATGATAGTTTATTTACACTCGTGATCAACACTGGGGGATGGAAATTGGCTGGTCAATCTTAAACTTGAGAAAGATTTGCCCAAGCTCTTTTTCGGTACGTCCAAGTCATTCAAGACCGCGACATCGTCAACCCCGGCAAAACAACCTTGGAAAAGTTCCTCCCATCTGAGAGAGCTTCCACTTGAAGGGCCTTCATGGCTTGAGCCTCCCAAACTTCCCCTTTCGAGAAAGAAGGAAGCGACATGGAGTCTCTGATTTCTATTTCCCTAAGTGAATCACTTGGGGGGTTATCTTCATTTAGAAGGGCCTCAGAGCCGCCTCCTTCAGACATACCCACCGACTGCTCATTTTGGCGGGAGGCATCTTCAGTCTCCAACAACTCGGGGACTTTGCGCAGGTCCTCTTCCAAGACCCCCTCGGTTCGAGGATGAATCTCTCCAAACCTCATCAACTCAGAGGCCTTGGGGGGCTCAGTGTTCCTCTTCACTCGAGCCACCATCTCAGAGTTGTCATCTTTATTTTCTTCTTCTTTCTCTCTTAGTCACTGAACCACCTCTGCAGGTAGGACGCCAGTGTCTTTCTTTGTCTTACGAGCCAAATTTTTCTTGGGCTTTGGATCTTCGGAAGTTGATATCCTTTTCCTTTTCTTGTCATTAACCATTTTCGGGACCAGGAGCAAAGCTTCCTTCTCACCAGACGGAGGCCTCATCAGCATATTATTTCCTAGACCTGCAAAAGAAAAACAAGCATGAGGAGAAATTCAGGCAACGATCAAGGTTATCGAGATATGCGAGAACTTACCATGGCTTCGGGCCTCCCATCGACCCTTCAACAATCCAGCCATACGCGCTTAGTGTAAAGATGTCGACACCAATTTACTGACCCAGTTCTCTAGATGAGGAATCGCATCCGACATCCAGGCAACGACTGTACCAAGTAAAACATCACTAGGAAAGGATGAAAAAGTAGGAGATAATAAACAAAAGTTAGAAGGGAGAATTATAATCACATTTCATATTATATTTCTCTGGAAATGGCATGTTCTCAGCTAGGATCAGGTCCGAGGGCTTCACTCGGACAAATCGGCCCACAAATCCCGGTCTTTATCCTCACCCGTGCTCAAGAAGACCGCCTTCGAAGACCGACATTGAAGCTTTATCAGCCCACCTCGATAAAGTCGGGGGTTATACAGACGAATGTAATGGTTGAGAGTGAAGGGAAACACCTCGACTTTGGTCACAAAAAATCGAAGCAATGTCACTATCCTCCAAAAAAGAAGGATGAATCTGCCGAGGGTGACCTCATACCTCTTGCAGCAGTCTACAATGATTGGATCTAGAGGACTGAATGTGAAAAGGTAGGTATAAACACTCAAATACCCATCCACATGCGTAGTAATCGACTCTTCAGGCGAGGGCACCACTACATGCTATTCTACCAAGTTGCAATCCTTTTTAACTTTCTTTAAAAGGCCACTGGTGATTGTGCATATGTACCTCGACATCGGCTCACATCGTCCCGGAACCAATAAGGTCTTTTCAACTTTTAAACTGGAGTCAAGGACACACAACAGAGGACAGGGAGGGGCTCCGTCGCTGGCTGTTCATCGACCGGCTTAGACGAGGAAGCTTTTTCCTTCTGAGGAACAATTTTGACGTTTTTGCCATTTTTGTGTAAGTTTAAAGAGAGAGGGAGATGACAAGACTTGGTGTTTAAAAAGGGATTAACAACAAACCCTAGAGATTTTTAAGAAAGGAAGAACTTAAGAGATGTAAAAGCTTACAATATTAGAAGAAAGTGAAAGTAAAGATTGAATCAATAAGAGATGGGGGACTATTTAAGGGATTCACGGCAACCGTTCAAAGGCACTGGTGGCTCACCACCAACTGACGCTCATTAATGACTTGGGGAGCTATACCGACGGAACGTTTTAGTCACTTCTGTTGCTTATAACATGAGGATGACATCATGACATGTCGAGGGATAAAATCGAAGGCTCAATTTGTTTCTTCTCATTACACTCCAAAAAATGAGGGGACTATATGTATACGGCTAAATCGGGCTTACCCGATTTTACTATTTGATCGAGACCACGAGTTGCATCGAAGGTCAGCCTCGTAGCGGATCAGACCAAAGCACGAGGATAAGGTACTGAGTTCGAGAATCGAGGTGCCTGTCGAGATCGATTCCAGTAGCGATCGAGACCAAATAGGGGGACTTCGAGCAAAGCGCAACAACAGAAAAGCGAGATATCCGTAACTGGTCGAAGATCATGGCAAAAATCTCGAAACATATCAAATCAAGTGCGGTTGTTTAGGCTAATCATGAGATTTACTTCCGTAATTAGAATTGTACCCTAGATAGGATTCCTCTACTATATAATGAGGCTTCTAATCATTTTTAAGCAACATACATTCTAAGATATCAAAGAAATACAACGCCTTTATTTAGTTCATATTCTTATTATATTTTTAATTGTTCTTGCATCAATTAGTTCGAGGGTATTCAAGCTCGAGGGCTGAATTCTGATCACACTGGTTTGCTTCATCTTATTGTTAATTTTTATTATTGATCTTCATATTTATCAATTAATATTAGGTGAAATCATGTGTCTTTAAAACAATATTATAAGTTTAATTGTTATTCAATTTTAAAGGTAAACAACTATAAATATTATGCTCGTGAAAAAGCTAGAAGCATATTTTGAATAAAATGACGAAGTTATATAGTAAATAATGAAAGTTACTCATTCAATACGATAGAAGAAAAAAAAGATGCATAAAATAATTGCAAAAAGTGGTTTGTTAATAGGATTAGACTATTATTACCGTAACTTATAAACCAAACTCAACGTAGTTCCATAAAAATAGAAGAGCTTCAAACAATACAATTATCATCCAAGAGGTCATTAACAAGGAAAACAGGGGATTACAGTGCTTACATGATGATTAAACTTGATTGATAGAAAGCCCCTTTTTTTTTGGGAATGGTCATTTATACAGAGATCCCTCACCTTCTAAACTTTTTCATAAAATCTATTAACCTTGTTATGTTTTGTGTTATCATGCAGAGGTGGATCCAGGATTTGATGGTTACGGGTGTCACTGTCTTTAATGTAAACTTACCTCTAGTCAAGGAGATCGAATTAAGGTGCTAGTTCGCTCAGTTTTGAATTGACTCTGTTCGGTTCGATTCATTTTATAAGATTTTTTGGTGCATAAATACACACATGATAACCAAACTAAAAAAATTTGGTCCTTCAAGGAAAAAATAACATTAAATAGATCAAATGAAAAAAGATTAAAATCATATTAGAATTTTAAAATTTGAGATTTAGAAAAGGAAAACAGAAATAAATATACTTTTATAATTAAAATAACTAATAAAAATAGAACTGTACAAAGAGAGAATACAAATATGAAAATAAGAAATTAAAAAATTAAGAGAGAGAAGTAAAGAAAAATATGGAAAAGAGGGAACAAGGAAAAAGTAATTAGGCTTTGTGAAAGTAAACCGAAAAGCACTTCATTTATCGGACTTAAAAGCATGCACAACTGTGATATAGATTTATCATTTGCCGTGATAGTGTGAATCAATGTCTTTGATGAGATCAATGGCAAGTCCCAAGAGTGTGAGAGGCCCTAGGATATCTTCATTCTGCTTCTCATACTCAAAACTACATTCTATCCAGTCCCCTTCAGCAGCCAAAGTAGAACTAAAAGCCTTGTACAATTCAAGCAAATCTCCCTCAATAAACTTGAAGGTGATTCTTTGTTTTTCTTCGTCTATGGCATCAATTACTTGCTTCAACACCCTCTCTTAGCAACACTCACAACTCAAAAGTTCAATGGGTTAGAGAGAAAGGCTCCACCTTCTCTCTAAAGATTCCCTCTTTAAATCTCCCTAGCTATTCTCTTCCTCTCTTTCTTTCCCTCATCTTCTCCAGATGAATACTAACGAACTAAACAACTTAAACCAAAAAGACTTGACCCTCAATGCCCTAACTAGACAGATGTCCAGCCAAGCTTTAACAAATGAGCAAGTAGCCCTAGGGGTAACGCCATGCCCTTCTCTTACTACACCCCTACCAATGGACATAGAAATATGTAGAGGAAACACACGGATGAACCAGCAACTGGAACAAAGGACATAACAAACCCTACAAAGAGGATGACCTTCCCAGACACCTTGATATCGGGTAACATCACAAATAATGAACCAGAGGGCAGCCAAGTCACAGTACAACAAAACATGGACTCCTATGAACAATAAGATGAAACTAATAACTACCCTAACTCAGAGTTCTTCATCCCTATCACCTCATCGGATAAGGAGCGCATATACAAAAACTGAACCAACGCTCTTATTATCAAAATGTTTGGCAGGAGAGTTGGTTACCAATTTCTCCAAAAAAAACTTCACGCGATATGGAAACCAACTGAAACCCTATATCTGGTAGACCTAGGATGCGACTACTACCTAATAAAATTTTCTAAAGAGGAGAATTATAACAAGGCCCTCCATAAAGGACCATGATTCATAGGGAATCAATTTCTCACAGTAAGAAAATTGGAGCCCAGATTCGTTGCTTCTAAAGCTGCGTTAACATACTCAGCCATATGGGCAAGACTCTCGGAATTACCCACTGAATTCTATGACTACGATATACTCCAAAAAATTGGAAAAAATCTAGGACAACTAATACGCATTGATGCATACACCAAATCCGCGCTAAGAGGTAAGTATGCTCGACTATACGTAATGGTACCCATAGAAAAACCTCTCAAAACCTACATTGTGATGGGCAAGCATATACAACAAATTACCTACGAGGGTTCCAATCTCCTATGCACAAATTGCGGCAGGCTTGGACATAACTTGAGTAGTTGCCCTTACCAAAATCCAAAGATGGTGGATCAACAGGAAACAAATTCATCCAAGACACTGCCTAAGCCACACACGGTGGAGACTATCACACAGAAGATTGACCAATGGACAATTGTTACCCACCAAAAGAAAAACAAAAAGTATTAAAACAATTCACACAACCTAAACCCTAGAAAAGACCCAGAGTACCCTAAGGGATTGACTACCAAAAAGCCTAGCCAAAGTACATAACAATGGCAAAGAACCGATGCTGGAAATGACCAGAAGCTATCACCAAACATTGAGGGAAGCCAAAATTCGCTGGACAATACTCAGCCTTTAGGTGAGTCTTCTGCTATCTCACCCCGTCCCTTTATAGAACAAATCCAACAAAAGGATAATACTTTTCTTAAAGACCCAAGATATCAACATCATAAGGACAATACTTTCTCTTGCCTTTACACAAAGGACATTGCTACAACCAACCTAGAAACCATTAACTCCCCCCTAACTCATATACACCCTTAGGCAATAACTCTTACCAAACAAAAGCACATGACAACCCCTTAGCAGTAGCAGTAGTACCAGCGAAGGACAACAACAAAAAGTAATCTATGGATATAGACTCTAATATACCTACAAATAGCCAATCCCCCTCATTAATGCAAAACCTTAGTAGCTCATAAATAAATACCTACAACTTGCCTATGCAAGCCTTCAGCCCCATACAACAAAAACACAATACAAATCAACCTCATACCTTGTCAACCTCAAGTCCTAACCCCATTAACGAACAAGACATTTTGACTCCTAGGATGGACAAAACTTTTGCAGCACATAATGGCCCTACTACCTTAGTAACAGATACAAATAGTTAATTACCCATTAGTAACGATTCCATTACTCCAAAAGACTCAATCCAAAGTAAAAATAAAACACAGGATTCCAAGGCTACCATACAACCACAACAGGAGGTACCCAAGGCCACGAAGAAATGTTTGGACGAGGACACAACTCTCAAACCAACCCCAAGCCCCTCTGATCTTCACTACAAGGCCCATAAAACCAGACCATGATCCCCAATCTTGGTTGGAATGGGGTCTCATGGGCCGTGCTTTGAACATAAGCCTACAACTAGAGGGGAGGGATCTTATAGTCCAAATAGGGGATCCATCCTACCTAGCACAGATTGTAACGGAAGGGACGCAACTAGGCCTAAACAATGCTATGATTCACCCGTGGATGAGCCCCAGTAGCCCCATCCCATGCAAATGAACCTAGATCATCACCCATCTCCATGGAGCTCCCATGCATGGCTCCAACAGCCCACGTACAGCATGCCCAACCCCAACCTCCCCATGTACTCTTCCCATGCAAATACACAAACCCTAGCTTCTACTTCCCAACTACTCTAGCCCAGTCAAACTCTCGACCCAGCAGCATCACACCCTTAGCCCCGCTGGCCAGAACAGTACCACCCTCACCCCTTCAAAGCTCGAGCCAAGCACATATGGCTACTCCAACACTACAAAATCTGAGCCAAACTGTGATGGAAGAGGAGGAAAAAGAGGAAAAAATCCCAACATAAAGAATAGTGGAGCACAAAGTGTTAATATACCCAAAAACAATGACTTTCCAAACAAGAAAAGAAAAAAGGTTCATCTTAAGTTGCCCAGTGGATTTGAGGAAATGCTCCATCTCTATCAGGAAAGTGAATCCCCTAAGACTTTACCAGCATGCAGTGGTGTTAGTCCCAATAATGTTTACTCACTACTGGACGCAACAGGAGAGCATGAGGAGCAGTCACAGGCCCGCCAGTAGCCATGAAAGGGGAGTATCAAGTAGAAACATAAGTATGAATATGATCATTTGGAACTGACGAGGCGCAAATAATGCAGAATTTAGACGAGCTTTTAGAGCTATGCTAGATTATCATCGACCTAGCATAATGGCCTTGCTGGAAACTAAAATGAAGGACCACCATATCTTGGTCCAGGATTTTGGATACTCTAGTCTCATCCAAATGGCTGCTAATGGAAACTCGGGGGCATTGTACTCATATGGAACAACGGAGACACAATGGTCGACCAAATTGGTGGAACGGATCAAGAGATACACGCCATGGTAAAGGTACGAAATTCAACAAAAAATTGGTTATGTTCTATTATCTATGGTAGTAACCTCTTGGAAGAAAGATCAATTCTATGTCATAACTTAAAAATAGTAGCAAATAACTATAAAGGTCCATGGCTAGTCGCGGGAGACTTTAATGAAGTCACTCGTGCCTCGAAAAAACTTGGATGCTTACCCATAAATTATAATAGAGTATCAAAGTTCTTAGATTGTATGAACCAATGTGGCCTTGTGGATTTAGGATTTAAAGGCCCAAGGTTTACTTGGACTAACAAGAGAAAAAATTGTAAAAACGTAATTATGGAATGGCTTGATAAATGAATTGCGAACAAGGAATGGTTAGAATTATTCCAAGAAGCTAATGTCAAGCATCCAACTAGAAGCCACTCGGACCATTGCCCAATCAAACTAGATTTTTTTAAAAGTTTTCCTACTAATAGCAATATCTTTATAATAGAAACTATGTGGCTTTTCCACCCCTACCTTTAGAGCCATGGTCGATAACTCTTGGTCTGACCAACCAAATATCACCAATGCCATAGATAACTTACGTTCAAAAGCTATTGAATGGAACAAAAATACTTTTGGTAATATTTTCAAACGGAAGAGCAAAATACTAGCTAGATTAAATGGCATCTAGACCTCACAAAACTACCCCCATAGTTAATTTCTCGTAAACCTAGAAAACGAACTCTTACACGAGTACAATATTGTACTCAGGCAAGAGGAGGATTTTTGGAAGCTCAAATCTAGGGTTCAATGGATCTAGGATGGCGATGCCAACACAAATTTTTTTCATATCACCACCATGCATAGAAGAAGAAAAAATAGAATTATTTGCTTAAAAGGCGAAGCAGGGAATTGGCTCCAAGATCAAAAACCCATCAAAGACCTTATTATTGACTACTACAAAAACCTTTATACTACTGGTCACAACCAATCTCTGCTTAATAATATACACCTCTCTTACAACTCTTAAATTAGTGACCAGGACCATCCATACCTTAGTAGTATTCCCTCTACAGAAGATAAAAAGGGCATTAGATTCTTTTTAACCCTATAAAGCTCCGCGGCCGGATGGGCTTCACCCTTTCTTCTACCAAAAATACTGAAAGGAGACAAGCAACCATCTCATTAACTTTTGCCAAGATTCCTTCATTTAAAAAAAAAATGCTTAAAAGCATGAATAACACCTTAGTCTATCTAATACCTAAATGTCAAAATGCTGAAACTATCAGGCAGTTTAGACCTATAAGCCTTTGTAACACGGCCTATAAGGTCGTCACTAAGATTATTGCTAACCGCATTAAAACATCTCATGCCCACTCTCATCCACTCTACACAAACTAGCTTTATTAAAGGTAGAAGGGTTGCGGATAATGCCCTAATCATAAATGAGGTCCTAGACCACTTCAGGAAAACTAAAGGGAAAAAGTCAAAAATGATGATTAAAATAGACCTGGAAAAAGCCTTCGATAAAATTGAATGGTCTTTTATTAGATTTTTCCTAAACTCTCTAAACTTTCCTCCTGATCTCGTTGATCTTATAATGTCCTGCATCTCTACCACCACCACGGCTATACTTATCAATGGATCAAGAACTGATTTTTTTGAACCATCTCAGGGGTATTAGACAGGGGGACCCCCTATCCCTGTATATTTTTATCATTTGTATGAAAATGCTCTCTTGGTTAATCGATCATGAAATAGACTATTGTAGATGGACTCCAGTAAAAATAACTCCCAAAAGTCTGGAGCTGTCCCACATGTTCTTTGCCGATGATCTTATCCTCCTAGCTGAAGCCAACCAAAAGAGCTATAACTCTATCATAGATACTATCAACAAATTCTGCAATGTTTATGGGATATCTATCAATTTTGGAAAATCAAAAATTGAGTTCTCCAGGAATACCCCTATGGGTCAAAAAGATCATATTAGCAGCTGCTTGTCAATGAGATATACTAATAACTTCGGTAAGTATCTAGGCTTCCCTATGCCCAATACCAATCCTATAAAAAAGAATTTCCAATTTATCTTAGACAGGCTGAATAATAGACTAACAGGCTGGAAAACTAAGTTCTTTAATATGGCAGGCATGACAACCCTCATAAAAGCCACCCTAGCTGCAATTCCGAACCACGTCATGTAGATTTATGATCTCCCCAAAGCAACCCTCAACAAGATAGATTCTATTCAAAAGAACTTTCTATGGGACAGCACGGAGGAAAAAAAATATCATCTTGTAAAATGGAGCATAGTCACGATGCCTAAAAAATAAGGGGGCCTAGGTATTCCTAACACCCGTTGGAAAAACTCCTCTTTCAATGCAGCATTAACTTGGAGATATAGAAAAGAGAAAGATGACCTATGGGCCAAAACTATATATAGCAAATATAACCATAGGAAAAGCAAGAATATAGGTTCCCACACTTGGAGAGTAATTAGGAAGGGTGCTGAAATTTGCAACGTCAACACCAAATGGCTAGTAGGTGATGGAACAGCCATTAACCTGTGGCACGATAAATGGATAAATCAATTAGGAGCACTTAGAGATTCCATCCAGGTCCCCATCCTACCTGGAGAGCTTGACCAAAATTCCTCTTGCGCTATTAAAAACAGAATGTTCGACCTTAGAAACTTATCATTTGAACTTCCCCCGGACATAGTATCTAATATAAACTGCACATACATAAAACAAACCAGACCCACTATGGATTCATACACTTAGAACTCTAAGGGTCACAACTATTTCTCAGTTAAAACTGCATATGAAGCTGTCTTAGAATCCATAGGCAATGGGAAAATTTTGGCCTGACTCTAGAAAATCAACTCCCTAAACAAATAAAAATATTTTATGTGGATAATCTTTTGGGATAGGTTACCCACTAAGGACATGCTATAAAAAAGAGGGATTTGCCACAAAGACACTTGTAATATTTGCAACAGGAAAACTAAGGACATAGAACATATCTTCTTCCGTTGCAATTACTCTAGACAAATCTGAGATCAAATCAATACAAAACATCCTTTCTCTCAGAATCCCGTAGGAAAAGATACCCTACATAATTGGCTCAAAAATAAACTCTTGTCCAGGTTTTTTTTTAACAATTACCTATGTTGGGCAGACTTTCTCCCATTCCTCCTATGGCATATATGGAACTTTAGAAATGGGATCCTCTTTCGAGGAATTAAAACCCATATCACCAAAAGTCAACCCATCAGTAAAGCCATGGAATTCCTCTACATGGCAAAAAATAGTTGCTTAAAACCACCCAAGAAAACTATCCTTGTAAAATGGGAACCGCCCAACCCCAACTTTTATAAACTGAATATCGATGGCTCTTGTATGGGAAATTCATGAGTGGGACGAATAGGAGGGGTGTTTAGAGACGAAAGGGGTTGATGGATTTTAGGGTTCAATATGAGATTCGACCATGCTACTAACATATATATGGAAATCCTGGCCCTCCTCCATGGAGTCAAACTAGCACTAACAGAAAAACTCTTTCCACTAGTAATAAAGACGGACTGTTTCAAACTATTAAACCTCCTAAAATCTAATAACTATCTCTACCAAAATTTGATTGATGACTGCAGGTACCTATTACGGAAAGCGAATGATCCACAGCTGAAGCACGTTTTTAAAGAGGCTAATGAAGTAGCGGACCTGTTAGCTAAAAATGATTGCAGCCTGGACACTTTTTGTACTTTGCAAACTTATGTTGTTCCGCCTGTTTTTGTTATTCATGTACTAAAAAGAGATAGTCTAGGCAATATGTTACCTAGACTGATATCTAGTTGTAATAACTCTTAGTTGTTGTTGTATGAATAAATCGTTTATTACCACAAAAAAAAAATAGGCTTTGTTATGAAACAAGTGAGAGGGGAGTCTATCCCGGGCCTTGCAGGAAGCAGTTGGACCGTGGCACCTACCTTATCTTTGGCACTGAGGGTGCCACGCTTTACTTATATGGCTTTTCAACATGAAATATCGGTATAATGCCAATACAAAAATAAAATTCGACCGGAGCGACCGGATGGCGTACCACCCCTTCCCTCTACATAGATCCGCCCCTGATACCATGAGTCAAATAGCTATTAACATAATGGTACTCTGGAGGGACTCATATCAAGGAGATTCCTTATATTCCCTTATCCCCGTACTTAATTATAATTTGAATTGAAAGTCATACAAGAAAAGCATAACCTCATCATAATTTGGAATTTTTCATGATCAATCAATCGATCTAAAATTTTTATCGGTTGGTATCCATTTATAATTTTTTCCCCTTAAAAATTTACACAGTAGTATTACAATATTCGGATACCTTGGGGGCATACAATTCACAGTTTGTATGTCGATAGTACACAATGCCTGCGAATCCATCAAGAACGAAATCAGATACTATCAATATGGGAAAGTAGTTAGGTTTCCCTTATACAATAGCATTATATATTTGGATAACTTCGAGGCATAAAATTCACATTTTTGTACATCAATAGTATATAATGTTCGTGAAAATATCAAGAACGAAATCACTGCTAAGGTTAATAATTAACTGAACGGTTGAAAAACTATAGTTGTCTTAACATTCCGGAAGAACCAACCTCACTTGGCTACCATTGCTTCCATTCTCTAATCATATTATGCAAAACAATTTGGTCCCAAAAATCAGCAAGAGATGAACTAAACAAGATTCAAAGAAATTCTATTTTGGCGTTCCATTAATGAAACTAAACAGAAAAATCTACCTCTTGAATTGGAATAACACACCAAAGAATGATATGGAGAAGTAGGAATAAGTGGGATGAAATTAGAAAAGAATGTCTTTGCTCATGATGGGATTATCATGGAGATTAATTAAAAACAAAGATCATCTATGGAGTAAGGTACTCACATTATTAAAATACTTACCAAGAAATTGGACCGCTTCAAATTCATCTTCACATAGGAGAAACCAACAAAAGCACTTCTACACTCTGAAATGAAGTGCTGGCATTTGATATCAATTTAATCCGACCTGTCCATCAGGTTCAAAGAAAAATATATTTTTCTTTTAAATGCGTATTTTTACAAAGGGTAGACTATGTTTTACTGGAAATATCCTCAAAACCGTCTTTAAATGCTTTCCTTAATGGCTATGTTTTCACCCTAAACTTAAGCAGGTTCAAAGAAATATTTTGGCTTTAATGTGATGATGGAGATTGTTTATTTGCATGATGAGATTCTCTGGGTTGAGTGGGGTTTTTTTTCCTCTTCACTGCTGTGGTGCCCCTAGTCTCCCCATCTCCGTATCTTCTCCGCCATATTCTTCCTTCTTCTCTTCATTAATATCCAAGCCCGTGACGCCAATTGCTTGTTCCTGTGTTGGTAATTGTTCATCTGTTGATGGAGATCTGTTGTCCGTGCTGTTATCCTTGCTTTTACCCCACAGGACAATGTACAGGCCTACAACAATGACAATAGCACCAAGTATCCTGCAAAAAAGTGTTACATTCATTTAGTGTTGGTTGCAATTCTTATAAGAGTACTTTTAGGGTTACAAGAATTACCTTCCGAGGGTCATTTGTTCGCGTAGAATGAATAAACTCATTACAGCTACAATAACCATGCTTAATGGATTGAACGCTGTCAGGAAAACAGGATCCTTGTTTTTCATTACGACTCCTTGTATGTAATACGTGATTCCTGAACAAAATATTCCCTGGATTGAGACATGGAAAGTGAAGAGCTTTTAATTTATTAGTGATCAGAGAAACTATGCTTCTGGATTCTTTTCTCACTTCTCTCATGTTGCAGAGGCAATGTTTCTCTTCCTAGAGTTGTTAGGAAATGTAGATCGTAATATTAATGTCTATATGAATTTGACTTACACTGTATACAATTGCTAAAAACTTTGCGTCCCAATGTATGGCCCATACTGTAGTCTTTCCTCTCTCCATTACCATTGCTACTATAACTCCTTCAATTGTTCCCAAAAAACATATCCACGCAGTGAGTGAGAGCTCAGCAGGATAGGTCCGCAGTGTGATTGCCTAGGCATAGAGCAATACGAGAGTCAGATTTGTTGCTTAATTCTAACAACTTATCTGTAACTAAGTTCTGCAAAATTATGAAGCCAGCCCAACTCAAGCATCCACTTATAATCAGGATGGCACCTTTGATAAGATGATTTGAATTTGGATTTTCCTCACCAGTTTGAGATTCATGATTGGTCTTTCCTTTTGTCCAAAGTTCAAGAAGTGGTCCATGTACCGGTGTCATGATCATGGCTCCTCCAACTGCAGCAATTATCCCAATTATTTTGGCTTGGCTGCGAATGCTTTTAAGCTTCATCTTCTCAAGCCTAGGATAAACAACATTTGTGTACAAAGAATTTCAATTACAATATATACCCTTATACACAGCGTATTAAAAAGACTAAACAAACACATAATCACATATAATGCAACAACCCTATAGAGATATTTAATTCCATAGTCTTGTTCTAAAATAGCCTTGATTGTAGGTTGTAGCTGAGGAGTGCCGGCAACAACAAATCAGATGAACACTGCATGCTAAAGAATGTAAAAACTTGTTTTGATTTTATTAGAATGTCAAAGCATGATCATACATTGGCTATAATTGCCAGAATATTTGGGTTTCTCCTTTACATAATTTTCGCTGCCTCTCGCGCTTTACAGTTTTTTCTTTCTGAGTCTTTACTTCAGTATGAAAGGAACTGATCCACCTAGTTTTCTTTATAGCTTGTTTTTTTTTTCACTAACATATCTCAAGGGTAAATAAATTGATTGCAAAGAGGCCGCTAAAGCTTTAGACGATGGTTTTGTTACCTATTTCATAGAGATTAATTCCCCTCAGTGGAGCATTCTGATTTTGTTATCCTATTGCATATGTAATTCTAATGAACATGTTGTCACGACCCAAACCCCACACATGGTCGTGATGGCGCCTCTCGTGGAGACAAGGCCAGCCAGTCAACCCAATTCATCTTTTTAAAATAATTATTTAACGCAATTATAGTACAACATGGTTTAATAATACCGAATAGCGGAAATATAGATAAAAATGCAGAAATCCAACCCAACTCAACCCGACCGGGGTGTCACAAGTCACAAGCATCTAAAGAAGACTGAACACCAATATATGGCTAATAATATATACAAAATAAAATCTGGAGTTCAAAAGATGAAGTCTGGTGCAGCGAACGCTGGTGGTCACCTTGCTCAGCTTCAATAATAATGCCTTCAATCCGCTAATAACCCGCTACCGGGGGAACAATACCTGCAACTGCACGCGAGGTGCAGGGAGTAAAGTGACTACTCCAACTCAGTGAGTAATAAAAGTAAATAATAGCTGAAAGCAAGAAATCACGTAAGGCACTCCATCATGCTATATAGAACAGTACAACTCTTTTTGAGAAGAACAGTAAAATCGTGAAATCCTTTGGAAAGCATACGGGCTCAGTTAAAACCTCTTTTGAAAATATTCCTTTTTAATAGTTTAAGCAAATGAACGCGACACAAATAGTGCAGTCAGCACGTAAGTCAGCCCCTCGGGTACAACACTCCATCAACAAATAACACCGGGGTATCCGGTAAACAGTGCAAGAAGTAGCATGGATGCCAAGGAAATGAGTGTGATGTATGTCATGACAACCAGTACAAATAGGGACAAATGCATGAGTGCAATGCATATGATGGTACATTCCAGTACCCACTGTGGCATGCAGCCCGAGCCAACCATGCATATGATGGTACATTCCAGTACCCACTGCGACGTGCAACCCGAGCCAACCATGCATATGATTTATCATCGATGGCGCTAACTAGGGGTGTATAAAGACTCCGGAGGGGCTCCTACAGCCCAAGCGCAATAACAAGTCATCCCGTGGCATCAAATCCAGGCCCGCCTCATATCAATATCAGTATCATCAACCAGGCCCTTGGCCTCCATATCCATGTATCACTGCTGCGGCGTGCAGCCCGATCCACCCATAATCAATATAATACTGCTGCGGCGTGCAGCCCGATCCACCCATAATCAATATAATACTGCTGTGGCGCGCAACACGATCCATGCTTAGTCCAGAAAATCATCATAAAACCCTTGGGCATTTATAAAACAGTAGTTCTCACCCCGAAATATCATTTAAAATATCATTTGAGTTTTCAAAACTTAGAAGTATGGCTGAGTTTGTAAAACAGTATTTAAAACCTTGGACTGAAACCAAATGATATTCAAGATATGCTAAAACAGTAATATCAATCCCCGAAGGATTCACATAGTTGGCACGAAGCCCAAACATGGCAGTCAGCCCATAGTATGATGATACAAGTAGTTTCAGTCAAATACACGGTAAAATCAACAACC
>MU737927.1:43242-53987 GCA_026770625.1 Nicotiana glauca | reverse complement strand
GGGGGGGGGGGGGGTTTAAGAATTGAACAAAAAAGAACGTCTAGAAAATTTTCAAACAAACAGACTAATAACCTCCATTGTCTTCTTCATCGTCTTCTTCATCACACAAACAGCCCCCCTACGTCGCCCAACCACCCCTACCTCCATCGTCAACCATTCAGGCGACCATCACTCTCCGTTATCGTCCATCGACAGTCCACCAGTCAGCTGCGACGATAACAGTCACTAAATAACATCTCCAGTTGTTTCTTCTTCAGCCCATCGCACGAGCAAACGACCAGTCCGCCTTCTGTCTCCATGTTGGTTTCCATTTCTGCCTCATCATGGAGCTCGTGTGTGTTTTCATTGGTTCGAGCCTGACTAAGAGCTGCCGTCCGCTCAAGGTCTCGTTTGGTTTTGTTTGAATTTGGTCGCAGTTCCGGCGATTTTCGAAGTCTAGGCGTTTTGGTTCTGAATATTTGAAAGATTGTTGCTCGGTACCGATTTCTGACTTTCGCTCACTGGTTTATTTTATATCAAATGTGCTTTGTTATTCCAGGTTCTAATTTTTTCTTCCTCGTTCTATTACACTATTGATGCATGAATCAATGATGTGATCCTTATTCATAAATTGTTTTGTTTTCTTTTGATAGGTTACTGTAACTATTTAGTATTCTATTTTAATTTGTTTATTTCATTTATAGCTAGCTTAACTAAGTTTTAATTGAATAAGTATGAAGATATCACTTATGGTAATGGAAAGTAATTAGGCATGGATTTCTTTAGGACCAAACAAATAAGAGAAATGAAAATAAAAGGTTACAGTGATTTGGGCTTAGAATGATACAAAGTTCTTTAAGATCAAACAAATCGAATTTGCCAATTCTCTGCCAGTTTTTGGGACATTCGTTGTTTCATATCTTATTTTTATTTCTTGAATCTTAGTTACACTAGATCTAAATAAGACTGCAATTAAGAAATTTTGAAGTTAAGTTTTGTAGATTTAGGTCTTTCTGATATTTTTGTTGCGGAAAGGAAAAGTTATAGAAGTAAATTAATTCATAAACATCCATAGTTCGTTTTAGTTGAATTAAAATCCTTTGAAATAAATTGAGGCGTGCCACGCCAAAGAAAAATCCTTAAAAAATTATATTAGGAATATGGGAATTAATTTGCAATATAAATTTGAGTTTTCGAGTTAGGTAGCGGGTTCAAACTAAGAGGGTCTTCCCTGTTGTTTGAATTCGGACTTGAACTTGAGGCCCGAGTTTATAGGTGCAAATTAGTTAGGCCCTTTTAGGGACAAAATAATAAGAAAAATTGTAGTTGCTTTAGGTTGGCCCTTAATAAAAGTGAGATGACCCTCGCCAAACCAAATATACAATAGCGGGGTCCTCATTAATTACTTAATTAAAAAAATACTTAGAAATTCGGGACGGGCCGTTTAGCAAATTTCACGGCCTTCCCAAAAGATAACAAATGCGTAGTTGCTTTAGGCGTGTGTTTAATAAATTTATCTTCTTAAATACGGGTGTGCATTTCATGCTACCCAAATCCAAATCCCAAAACGTTAAATAAGAATGTGTCCAGGATCCGGGTGCATTTCATGTGACGTGATCCAAAAATACGTTCTTAAACGACGTTCATTTTCTTAATAATTGACTAAAAGCGGTGAATAATTCTAAAATGACGCTATAGGTTAAACATGTAATAAAATCAAAATTTAGCCAAATATAGCAGTTGAGCAACCGTGCTAGAACCACGAAACTCGGGAGTGCCTAACCCCTTCTCCCGGGTTAACAGAATTCCTTACCCGGATTTCTGGTTCGCGACTGTTAAACAGAGTCAAACCTTTTCCTCGATTCGGGATTCAAACCGGTGACTTGGGACACCATAAATCTCCCAAGTGGCGACTCTGAATCTCTTAATAAACGAATCCCGTTTCGATTGTCCTTTAATTGGAAAAAAATCCTTTTTTATTTTACCCTTCCCCGGGGTGCACTAAAGCAGTAGCGGAAAAAGGAGGTGTGACAGCTCTGGCGACTCTGATGGGGACAAAGAACCCAGAATTTAGGTTCAGGGTTCAAGAATTCGAGCTCAGTTAAATTGTTATGTTTGACTTTATTTGATTTTGCTACATGATCCATGCTATACGTGCTAAATGTTTACCGCTTTAATATTTGTTGAATTGTATATAAATTGTCGCGAATCCCTCCCTCTTTCTGAGTCTTCTACATCATGGAGAAGGGTGCACTTCGTGTAGTTTCTCTTCTATTAGAGTCTTTTTCCTAATTTAGAACGAGGTTTAGATAAGTTGTAAAGCCGGGCGAGCTTCTGTATCCCTTGTACGTTGCCTCCTCCTCGGCCCGAGTTGTCCACTCGGGTAAGCCAGGTCTAGACCAATAAACCTAGGGTTTAAACCTAGAAGAACAATAACCTCATGCCGGATCTCTAGTAGGACTTTTATTTGCATCACGTGCATTTTGACTTAGGGGACTCAACATAGGGGTTGGGTCCGTCTAGGACAGGTGACCCGAATTAAAATGACCATCCTGATGCATATTACGTGCTACTTGCATTTATTTGCTCGGCTTCGCATGTTGACCGGCTTGTATATAATGAGTGAAAAATTGTAAAAAATAGCAATGTTAGGACCGAGTAAGGGTAATCATTTGTTTGAAAAAAACCAATGCTCAAATAATACCGAAATCTGCCGGATTTTTGAAAAAATGAAAAAAAAATAATAATAGAAAATATTTGAAAAATATTGTGGTCAAAAATAATTTTGATTTTTGGCCAATCGGCCCGAACTACGCCGGTTTGATTCTCACCACGTGTGGGATACGTAGGCAAACCTCATCGGGTCCAACCACCCCTTTGCAAAAATAGCCAAAAAATATCAAATTTTAATTTTCATCATAAATAAGTCGGGTGACACCATTCTTGTTTAAAATAAGTCGAATGTCCCTCAAAAGGACGACAGAAGGCCGTTTTTGCAAGAACAACCACTCTGAGTCATTTTTAAACGGTTTGCGGACACAGCTTTAAAATCTCTATTTCGGAAGTGTCGAAAGGCCGTATATGCAAAATCAAGTTTGGTCATCTAAACAACTGCTACAAAAAATTCCATTTGTCAAATAAGCCATTACATTACCAATTTTGTAAAAATAGTCGCAATTGACATTAAAACTTTCTCAGTCTTGCGTTGGCCTGTGGCGATGCTGAGTGATGTTCCATGGACCCCAGGATGAGAAATTTTGATGTGTTATTAATCATCGAGTTTGTAGTTTCTTAAACAAAATTTTGCAAAAATAGCCACTTTGTCAAAATAAGCCATTACATGGGCAGTTGTTAAAAATAGTTCTCAGTCTTGCGTTGGCCTGTGGCGATGCTGAGTGATGCCCCATGGGCCCCAGGATGAGAAATTTTGATTATCGAGTGTGTATCCTTTGAAACCAATTTTGCAAAAATAGTCACTTTGTTAAAATAAGCCATTACATGGCCAGTTGTTGTTAAAAAATAGTCTTAGTTGACATTGAAACCTTCTTAGTCTTGCGGAAGCCTGTGGTGATGCCGAATGATGCCCCACGGGTCCCAGGATGTGAAGCTTTGATGTACTCTTGATCTAGTTTTAATAATCGAGTTTGTAGTTGGAGTCTGCTTTTGTAATTCCCCTTCAAAGAAAAAACAAATTTGAATATCCCAAAAAATATCTCTTTATTTTTGTATTAATTTGTAAGAACTACGCTCGGTCTGATTCATGCGGGGTCATAATACGTAGGCAATCCACGTAGGATTCGACCATAACCAAAAGAAAAAAAAAGGAAAAAAGAGGAAAAACCACAAAAAAGGCAAAAAGAAAAGAAAATAGCGGAAATACAAGAAAGAAAGGAAAGAAAAATCAATATGCTAAATTCCCTAACGCTAACATAGTGGCTTCATTTTGTCATTCCAGAAAGGTGATTGGTTTGTGGTTTTAAAGCGGTAATTCCTCGTTGCAACACAAGGACAAAAGGCAATGGTGAACGACAATAGAATTGAGTTGATTGATACCGGTGCCCGACATCAGTTGGTTGAACGGGATAATGGGTTGAGTGAAGAGTTGCGGATGTTAAGACGACACGTGGAAGACATGTACTTAGACTGGATGACTAGAAAGGCACCACCCCGCCACCACCGATTTTTCCAAATATTGCCTTTACCCAAGTTACAAACACAGTGCCAAATGATCCTCCATATTCCCCAGGTACACCCGTTTATCATAATTTTCCCAACTACCCTAATAACTCCATCACTCATCCTCTAGTTACATCTCCCCTAAATTACTCCCATGCCATATCCATTACCCCAAACAATGAATACCCACTCAAAGCTCACAATACCCAATATCACCTCATAGAGGGTGCCCGCAAGAGCCTCAATTCATACAAGAAGAGCTTCCGAGATGAGTAGCTTCATGGTAGAAATGAAAGGGTTACGGGAAGAGAAGAGCGAGATGGGGTACCCAGAAAGTTAAAAAGCACAGATCAGTCCTTTAGGGACAAGCAAAGAGTGGAAAGCCAGGACAGCATACCCGCAGGGTTCAAAGTACCAAGATTCAACTTGTACGATAGGCGTGGAGATCCGGTGGCCCACCTGAGGATTTATTGCAATGAAATGAGGATTATTGGGGAGAAAGACGATGTAATGATGATATATTTCAGTGAAAGCCTAACTGGAGCAGCCTTGGACTGGTATACCCGTCAAGATAAGTGGTTTACATTGGGCGACATGGCGCAAGATTTTTTCCGATATTTTTAGTATAAATCGAGTGTTACCCCAGACCGCTCCTCGTTATCTAAAATGGAAAAGAGGACAGAGGAAAGATTTAAAGAGTTTGGGTACAGATGGAGGGAGCAAGCTGCTCGAGTCATTCCTCCGATTATAGAAGAAGAAATGGTCAAGCTTTTTCTACAGGCCCAGGGACGCACCTACTACAGTCATTTGATCCCGGCCCTAGGAAAGCCTTTCAAGGATGTGTTAAAAATGGGGGAGCCAGTAGAAGAAGGAATTAAGTCAGGCAAAATCGTGAGCTGTTCAGAAACCATTCAGAACGTATCAGTAAGCTTGGTTGGAAGAAAGAGAAACAGAAAAGACGATCCAATAGGTTCTCTTGATCGACACTTCCAACCTCTACATCGTCCTCGTGGTGATCCTTGTGCATTAGATGACCCTCCCCGGCGTTACTTCTATCCACAGAAATTCCAAAGTCGCCCATCATACTCCCAATAACCAGCTCCTCAAAATGCCCATCTACCCCCGCGAGCTTATCAAAAACACCCTGGATCAGGTTTTCGGCCCAATCCAGCATTTAAGAATGAGAGGTTACGGAAGAAGAAAACCCTCACTCCGTTGGGAGAATCATATGCCAGTCTGTTCCAGAGGTTAAGGACATTGGATATGTTAGAGCCGATTCAGGTAAGAATGCCGAACTCTCTTTCAAAGAAGTTTGATCCTTCTCAGAGGTGCACATACTGCTCAGATGCCCTGGGGCATAACATAGAGAAATGTTTGGAAGTTGAAGAATGCAATTCAGAAGCTTATTGATGCAGGCGACATTGTCGTGTAAAGTCCAGATGCAGTAAACACTGGCCAAAATCCATCTCCTGTGCATAATGAGGCGCATATGGTGGGAATGATTGATCATGAGAATGAGCCGGCAGAAGAAACCCAAAAGTTGTTTGTTAAGAGCAACATGATGAAGACTTGTGAAAGTTCCAGTAATCTTCGTGTGAAATTCAGTGGCTAAGATGACATGCTTGGTAATTGGGAAGACGCTCCATCTCTCGGAGTTTTGGTGGTTTATTTTGGTGTCATTTCTGTTGTCCGGGTTATTTCTGGGTTGTAATTCGGATATTGTCTTGTGAGTCAAACCCTTCTATCTTCTCACTTTGCTTTGTCTAGTCATAATAGCGTGTCTAGTGCTGTCTAGGTCTGTTCAAGGGTTGTAACTAGTCTGTTTGCTTGTTTTGTTGTTTAAACTCTTTCACCATCAGTCTAATGCAATTCTCTGTTTCCCGCCATTTTTAGTCATTTTTCCCTTCTCCTTTTGCGATTCTTTTCATGATGGTTCTAGTGACATGACATGCACGCATAATTATCAGCCTGTTTTAAAAATCAGTTTAGTAATGAAATAATGAAACAATGTTGAAGATGTAAGGGCACTGAGGGAAATCAGAACATATTGGAACACGTTGAATCCCGAATCAAGTGAAACTGGGAGCAAATAGAACATAAAGAAATACTGTTGAAATGCATCATGCTGCATTGGTTTGAAATCAAAAGCAAGTTTGCCCCTAAGTCTACAAGGGTCGTTCGTGGTACTAAGGTTGTTGTCCAATGGTGTTGGGTAGTTGACAAATGTAGAAGGCAAATATGTGATTGTGGTTACTAATTCTGGTGCAATCAAAAGATGTTGTGTGTTTTCCTTATATTGTTTAATTGCGTAGTTTGTACTTGGTATGTTTTGAAGATTGGAATGACGAAGGCATTTTATTCTGCTATCCAAACACTTTATCCTTTGTTACCCCTTTGAGCCTAGATTATTTTCTTGCATACCCCTCTTTCGAAATCAATAATAAAACTTGCAAGCTCGAACGGGGAAGTAAGTGGAGAAGCAAGAGAAAAATAGTGAAAGGAAAGAAAATGAAAAGAAGAGAAAAGAAAAAGAAAGCAAAGAAAAAAACAAAAATAGAAAAGAAAAGAAAGAAAAAAAAAGAAGAAAAAAAAAGAAGAGAAGAGAAAAAGAAAAGGAAAAAGAAGAGAAAGAAAAAAGAAGAGTAAAGAAAAAGCAAAGAAAGGAGAAGGAAGGAATGAAAAGAAAGAAAAAGTGGAAGAAGGAAGGATCGCAACAACAAATGTAGTCGCCTGAACTACGTTTGACTTGATCCCGAAAGGGTACGTAGGCAGCCTCTCTCTGAGGTTCAGTCACACCAAAACAAAAATCCAAAAGTCTCCAAGAAGGAAACTGCGGCAGAAGTTGGGGTTGCTGTGAGAAATCTGATTCCGAAAGTTGTAATTTTGAACCCGTGTTGAATTATTTTGAGCCTTGATACCCTTCTTTGTAACCCTATCCAAAAGCCTGCATTACGGTCCAAAGAAAGACCTTTTGATCAGTCTTCAAGAAATGCCGAGTCAAGCGAGTAGAGGCGAATCATGTCAGGGGGCCACACTCCGATGCAAGAAGCAAACACTCCGATACAAGAAGAAAAATGATGAAAATGAAAGACTTTTGTTGATGAGAACCACCACGGAGACCTCAAGGCAATAAAAGATGAGAGAACTCAAAATGAGAGAGTCTTATTGGTGAAAACCTTCACGGGCACCATAAGGCGACAGTGAGTTGAGAGAAAAATCAAAATGAGAGAGTCTTGATGGTGAAAACCCTACGGGCACCACCAGTCGACTAAGGATTGTGAACCAGATCGGGCAAGCGGAGCATTGAAACCCATTTCACGGCAAAAATTGCAACAAGAGCTGAACATCAGATTTGCTAAACAGTGTAGGCTGCAGGTGCATGTCAAGGTCACTAGAGGTTGTATCCACATCCGATGGGTCGCTACTCTGTAGGTTTCTTGTTGGGAATCGTCTTTTTCCATTATACTTTACTCTATTCCTCCCACCTTGTTTTACTCTTACCTCCTGGGTCTATTATTCAAAACAAGTAAGAAATGATTTCAAAATTTGCCACCAAGCTTTCCAATTGCATAAAAACAGGATCTGATGAACACATCAAAACGTCATAAGTCAGGAAAGAACAGCAAGCACAATGAGTTAGTAACAGTCAACATGCTTTAGGGATCCTTGTGAAATACAAAGGCTTGGTATACGTCAATTCATTAACGATGCAATAGATGAAGGGCAAGGGTGAACAGATCAAAAGAATTTCCCATGATAGGATTGACAAAGGGTCGTACACCAGTGACAACAAGATCTTCCAAGAAGAAATCGAAGTTATCTCAGGAAAGAGCAACATGCGCACTGAAGTTGGTAACAATTAATATTCTTTGGGGTTCATGTGAGACACGAAGGTGGGTAAAATGTCAGTTCAGGAGAAATGCAACAAAGAAAAGGTATGGAGTTTGAACGGAGAAGAGGTATATTCTGACAAAGGAAGTGGTCAGTCAAGGAACGATTAAGGTCTTCAAATGGGAGTTAGTTATCGTGGCAAGTAAAAGAACAATGGACCCCAAGGTCAGAGCTAGTGGGTTCAGTCAAGAAAGAACAACATACACCTTGAGTGGGTGGCAATTGACATGCTTTGGGGATTCATTTGAAATAAAGGGTTTAGTACATGTCAACTCATGAATAATGCAACAAAGATAGAGGGGGTGGTGAATGGATCAGAGATATTTTCTGTGTCAAGGGTAACAAAGAAAGTGGTTAGTCAATAAACAAGAAAAGTCCTCGATTGGGAGTCGGTTATCATGGCAAGTGAAAGAACAGTGGACCCCAAGGTCAGAGCAAGTGGGTTCAGTCAAGAAAGAACAACATGCACAATGAATGGGTGGCAATTGTCGTGCTTTGAGATTCATGTGAAAACAAGGGCTTGGTAAATGTCAGGTCGTGAGTGATGCAACAAATAAAGGGATGCAAGTTTGAACAAAGAATGGGTATTTCCTGTGACAAGGACAACAGAGAAAGTGGTTAGTCAGTAAACAGGCAAGGTCTTCAAGTGGAAATCAGTTATCATGGGAAGTGAAGGAGCAATCGTCCTCAAAGTTCAAGGCCACAAACCAACTACCACATTTTAAACTGATAAGATTTTTCTTTGATTGAAACAGGGGCAGAAGTTTTGGAGAAACCCTCCGTAAGGAAAAGCAGCACCCAAACAGGTATGACTGAAAATTCTCAGGACCCTCCTGGAAAATGGGACTTAGTTTAAATTTCAAAACAATCATGAGAAACATAACTTGGCATAAAAGGAATGTAAGTTCGTTCTAAATTTTGCATGTTTAAGATAGGATCCAATTAAAAGTTTTTCAGGACCCTCCTGGATAATGGGACATAGTTTTAAGGTCTGTTTAGATAACAAGATATAGTGGAAGTCGTACCTTGAAATAGATATAGCTTAGGTTAAAACCACCTTTTAACTAGAAGTTTTCAGTACCCTCCTGGATAATGGGAAGTAGTTTAAGATCTTTTTTGATAACAAAGGTAGTGGGAGGAATACCTTTAGAAGAGATTATTTAGGTTCGTAACTGTTAGGAGTTGTCAGGACCTCCCTGGATAATAGGACTTAGCCTTCAAATTCTTATAATAGTTGGTAAAATAACACTCACCCATGTGCCCAGCCACCAAACTTGGGGCAGAAAATTTTCTTTGTTTGTTTATTTTGTTGCAAGCAGGAGCCCACCTGGAGAACAAAGGAATATTTTTCAAATTCAGCAAGCAGGAGCCCACCTGGAGAACAAGGGAATACTTTTCAAGCATCAGCAATCAGGATCCCACCTGGAGAACAAGGGAATACATTTCAAGTTTCAGCAGTCAGGCGCCCACCTGGAGAACAAGGGAAGTACAATTCAAATTTTAGCTTTCAATTTTTTATATTTGATAACATGCTGTACCCAACCACCAAACTGGGCAGAAAATTTTTTTTGTTTGTCTATTTTGTCGCAATCAGGAGCCCACATGGAGAATAAGGGAATACATTTCAAGTTCAGCAATCAGGAGCCCACCTGGAGAACAAGGGAATACATTTCAAGCTTCAGCAGTCAGGCGCCCACCTGGAGAACAAGGGAATACATTTCAAGCTTCAGCAGTCAGGCGCCCACCTGGAGAACAAGAAAAGTACAATTCAAATTTTAGCTTTCAATTTTTTATATTTGATAACATGTTGTACCCAGCTACCAAACTGGGACAGAAAATTTTCTTTGTTTGTCTATTTTGTTGCAGTCAGGAGCCTACCTGGAGAACAAGGGAATATATTTCAAGCTTCAGCAGTCAGGCGCCCACCTGGAGAACAAAGGAAGTACAATTCAAATTTTAACTTTAAATTTTTAATATTTTATAACATACTGTACCCAGTTACCAAACTGGGGCAGAAAATTTTCTTTGTTTGTTTATTTTGTTGAAGTCAGGAGCCCACCTGGAGAACAAGGGAATACTTTTCAGCAGTCAGCAGTCAGGAGCCCACCTGAAGAACAGAGGAATACATTCAAGTTCAGCGGTCAAGCATCACTCGGAGACAAGGTAAAACATCTCAGATCACAATTCAAGTCAGCAACAAAGGAGGCTTGCAGAAATAATGCGAGTCAAAAGTCCGAGATGACCAGCGGAAGTTGGTCACAATCCAAAATAATAAAAGAAGAGGAGAAAAAAAAAATAAGGCACCTGCGTGTGGTGTCCGGGTTTGGTCCGAAAAGATGTGGAAGAACGAGCTAGCACCTGCAACTAGAAAGTGTCAAGGTTCAAATCCAAAGTCTTCATGAAGAACCATTCAAGACTCAAGATCAAGCTTCAGAAGACTTATAGATAGGAATCTTGTAACTCGTAGTTGATAGGTTTAACTAGTCTTTTTCATGTTTTGATATTTGATCAAGGCCACGGACCGGAACGTCGGCGGAACGACACCTCGACCGGTTCTTCACCTCGGCATACTCTACTATCTCACTCACTTCTGAACTACACTGACCTGATTCCTTTATAGCCAAGGATATGTAGACAACCTCTGAAGCAAGGTTCGGTCAAATTTTTCAAAAAATGCTTCCCACGGAGTATTCAAACGG
>MU737927.1:3448-42494 GCA_026770625.1 Nicotiana glauca | reverse complement strand
GGGGGGGGGGGGGGGTTAAGAATTGAACAAAAAAGAACGTCTGGAAAAGTTTCAAACAAACAGACTAATAACCTCCATTGTCTTCTTCATCGTCTTCTTCATCACACAAACAACCCCCCCACGTCGCCCAGCCACCCTTACCTCCATCGTCAACCAGCCAGGCGACCATCACTCTCCGTTATCGTCCATCGACAGTCTACCAGTTAGCTGCGATGATAACAGTCACCAAATAACATCTCCAGTTGTTTCTTCTTCAGCCCATCGCACGAGCAAACGACCAGTCCGCCTTCCGTCTCCATGTTGGTTTCAATTTCTGCCTCATCATGGAGCTCGTGTGTGTTTTTATTGGTTCGAGCCTGACTAAGAGCTGCCGTCCGCTCAAGGTCTTGTTTGGTTTTGTTTGAGTTTGGTCGCAGTTCCGGCGATTTTCGAATTCTAGGCGTTTTGGTTCTGACTAAGAGCTGAATATTCGAATTCTAGGCGTTTTGGTTTATTTTATATCAAAGGTTCTTTGTTATTACAGGTTCTAATTTTTTCTTCCTCGTTCTATTACACTATTGAAGCATGAAATAATGAAGTGATCCTTATTCATAAATTGTTTTGTTTTCTTTTGATAGGTTACTGTAACTATTTAGTATTCTATTTTAAATTGTTTATTTCATTTATAGCTAGCTTAACTAAGTTTTAATTGAATAAGTATGAAGATATCACTTATGGTAATGGAAAGTAATTAGGCATGGATTTCTTTAGTACCAAACAAATAAGAGAAAAGAAAATAAAAGGTTACAGTGATTTGGGCTTAGAATGATACTAAGTTCTTTAAGATCAAACAAATCGAATTTTCCAATTCTCTGCCAGTTTTTGGGACATTCGTTGTTTCATATCTTATTTTTATTTCTTGAATCTTAGTTACACTAGATCTAAATAAGATTGCAATTAAGAAATTTTGAAGTTAAGTTTTGTAGATTTATGTCTTTATGATATTTTTGTTGCGGAAAGGAAAAGTTATAGAAGTAAATTAATTCATAAACATTCGTAGTTCGTTTTAGTTGAAAGAAAATCCTTTGAAATAAATTGAGGCGTGCCATGCCAAATAAAACCCCTTACAACATTATATTAGGAATATGGGAATTAATTTGCAATATAAATTTGAGTTTTCGAGTTAGGTAGCGGGTTCAAACTAAGAGGGTCTTCCCTTTTGTTTGAATTCGGACTTGAACTTGAGGCCCGAGTCTATAGGTGCAAATTAGTTAGGCCCTTTTAGGGACAAAATAATAAGAAAAATTGTAGTTGCTTTAGGTTGGCTCTTAATAAAAGTGAGATGAGCCTCGCCAAACCAAATATACAATTGCAGGGCCCTCATTAATTACTTAATAAAAAAATACTTAGAAATTCGGGACGGGCCGTTTAGCAAATTTCACGGCCTTCCCAAAGGATAACAAACGCGTAGTTGCTTTAGGTGTGTGTTTAATAAATTTACCTTCTTAAATACGGGTGTGCATTTCATGCGACCCAAATCCAAATCCCAAAATGTTAAATAAGAATGTGTCCAGGATCCGGGTGCATTTCATGTGACGTGATCCAAAAACACGTTCTTAAACGACGTTCATTTTCTTAATAATTGACTAAAAGCGGTGAATAATTCTAAAATGGCGCTATAGGTTAAACATGTAGTAAAATCAAAATTTAGCCAAATATAGCAGTTGAGCGACCGTGCTAGAACCACGGAACTCGGGAGTACCTAGCCCCTTCTCCCGGGTTAACAGAATTTCTTATCCGGATTTCTGGTTCGCGACTGTTAAACAGAGTCAAACCTTTTCCTCGATTCGGGATTTAAACCGGTGACTTGGGACACCATAAATCTCCCAAGTGGCGACTCTGAATATCTTAATAAATGAATCTCGTTTCGATTATCCTTTAATTGGAAAAAACTCCTTTTTTATTATACCCTTCCTCGGGGTGCAGTAAAGCAGTAGCGGAAAAAGGAGGTGTGACACTAGGCATGGCTCCGAGACATCCTATGACTCTTTTAAGACCTGAGGATCTGATACAAAGCTTGTCATGCCCCGAATCCGAGGGACGTGACCGGCACTCGACCAGGTAGCCCCAGTCAAGCGGACTTGGGTTCCTCTCCTACCCCACGTGTTACCCCGCATTTTTTTCTATTAATTATTAGCCAAGATAAATAACCATTTACAATCAAAGCACCTTTTTATTACAAAACATACATATGGTACATGATTCTTAGCGTGGTTTACACTTTACATAGCCCAACCTGCAAGATACATATTACATAGGTTCATGACCCACATTTCCTGTCTACGGTGCCTCTAAACTTGAAAAGGGATGATATCTTACTTGTCAGTAACGAGGCTCCGGCTATACCTTATACAAATACCAAAATAAGACTCCAGAATAAAGGCGGAATGAGCCATGCAGGGCCCGAAAGGAAAGGGGCTCACCAATTCAGATGGCGGGAAGGGATGAAGAGCTACGGTCGGTGGACTGGGGTACCTGCTATAGATCCACCTACAATCATAACACGAATGTAGCGTCCCTGGCGAAAGGGACATCAGTACACTTGAATTGTACTGGTATGTATGAACAAACTTGCTCCAAGCAAAATTCAAGCCATATACAAGTAGGTAACAGTAACAGAAATAACAATCAAATGCACAAGAAAGGAACAATCAAGCCAAACAAGTTTTCAATCTCTCATGTTTTCCACCTTCCACAATTCCACACCAATGATTTCACAATTTACTCAAATATTTATTTCAATAGTGATTTTGATCACTTTTCCACCCTTATTACCTCGTCCACCCTTATTACCTCGGCCACCCTTATCACCACAACCCACACCTTATAACTTCGTGTTGCGGCGCGCAACCCGATCCCACCGTATAGTCACAATCCACAAACAACACAACAACAATCAACAATTCACAAGGATCAACAACAACACTTTTTAAGAAATAACAAAAACAATTCACAAGTATTTCCATAACCATCAATACTATTTTCCTTCACATCCAACAACTCACATGGGCTTTACATTACAACGACAATTGCCTACAATAAGCCATAGATGTGGTTATCACAGTTATTTCCGTTGCATCATTCACGATTTTCTTCCATCATTTGTTTCTCAACTCTTACCACATAACACTTTCATGATCATGCATTTAGTTTAATGCCAGTTACTTGCACCATTATATCGATAGACTTAACCACAACACTCAATCAAATCAATCACAAGAATTCCACAACAATCACAATTATACAAATCACAATAATTTTCATGAATAAGCCATGTAGATATCACATACCAAACATTCGTACACCAAACAAGGCGATTCTACAAAAATCAAAGTTAGCCATACATACCTGGAGCCGAATTCCCTTTTAATATCTACTTCCAACTTTACCAAAAAGCCTGACAACGTCAATCTAGTGCACAAATTAATATATATTTCTTAGAATCAAAGTTGACAATCACTACCCGAACATATTTAGGTTATCAACCCTCCTTTACACAATTCTTTAATCCCACCTAATTACTCTTACTAGATTTTAGGTTTTAATAGACATGCATGAGTGTTTAAACTTCCATTTTCAAGAATCAATTCATGAGAATCCACTCTTTTATTTAAATTTAAAAATCAATGAAAAAGGGTTGGGAACCTTACCTGCAAGAATGGAGATGAAGATAATACTCAAGAATTTTCGGACCTGGGCGACGTTGGAAAATCAAATTGATGAAGATGAGAATTTCTCTCTCAAGAACTCTCTCTCCATTCTCTCTAGTTTTGTCCAGAAAAATGTGTAAAAATGAAGGATTGGGGTGTTTCATTGAAGAAGAGATCGGGTTGAAAAATTAGAAAATCTGGAGCCGATTCAGGTCTGCGGTCGCACTCTGCGATCGCATAGTGGAAATGCGGTCCATATAATGGACCGCAGAAGTGCTCCTAAAATCTGACTTCTCTGCCTGGGTCTGCGACAGAAATGCGGTCCGCATTTCTGTTACGCGGTCGCATAATGCACCGCATAATTGACCTTCACAATTCTTTGAGGAATTTATGCGATGGTTATGCGGTCCACATATGGATTATGCGATCTCATAATGGACCGCATTTTCAACATCAATTTTGACTAACTCACTGGTTAACTCTGCAGCAGAAATGCGGTCCGCATACCTGATCTGCGACCGCATTCTGGACCGAAAAATAATTTTTTGAAAAATTTTGATTCTTGATTTTAAGTGCAAAATTAGTGAAAAGGGTCGCCGTGAAGAATTCTACACATTTCTAACACATATTCGGATCTTGGGACTACGAGCTACTAGGTTTTGAGCACAAAATTTTACGGGGCTTACAATATTGGAGGCTTGGATGTCATTTGCAACTACTGCAGGCTCCATATAGATTAAATCCTATTCATTTATATATTTTTATTTAATTCATTGGTCTGTAATAATTATTGTAAACAACATTGGGGTGATTAGTCAAAAAGGGCGGGTAGTCATATATATGTTGGGTAAATTGGGTAGATATCATGTATATAGGATTGTTTTAATTCAAATGTGTTTGCCATGTTTGCTTTACCACCACAATATTAGAAATCATGCCTATAGGATCTAAATGGCTTTAATAATAGAGATCATGCCCATAGGGTTAAAATCAGCCTTATAATTAGATATCGTGCCTATAGAGTGTAAAGTGATTGAAGTTTAGTTTTGTTACAGTATGTATTCAAACTCACTTCCTTAGAAATCATGACTATAAGGATTTGAGTCAGCTTTTAATAATTAGATGCCATGCCTATAAGAGTTAAAATCAGTTCTAAAATCATTGACTTAGATTAATGTCGCTAGAAAGTATGTCTGTAGGATCTAAAGTTTCCCGCTTTAAAAACTATTCACTGTTTTACCGCATTCCTAATAAATATAGATATCATGCTCTTAGGACACCATTGTTATGCCCCTAGGCAAGCTTGTAGGGCGATTAAAACTCTGTAACTATAAAATTGCACTTTGTTATTTAAAAATTGCTTACATTCATAGGTCTAAAATCAGTAATCAAGCTAAATAGGTCTTTGACACTTTGTCCTAATTCAATACTGTACAATCCCTGTTCACCTAGATATTATGTTCTAGAATTTTCTCTTAAATACCTGACTATTGTTTGAAGACATGCATTTCCTTGTTATATTTGTGGAGGTGGTTGTGAGCCTGTAATTTGTTCTCTTTAAATGAAGTCCTACTTGTTTTTGGTTGACGCCTAGACTTTTATCCCTTAAAATCTTAGGAAGATCTAGAACTACCCTAGTTAGAGATCCTAAATACTTCCAGGACCACGAGGAAGGGACATATAGTACATGCATTGGACATTTTCAAGGGTGCTAGAGCGCTTTAGGCTATGACAACGGGGAGGGAATTTGGTAGCAAGGATATGAGGACTACGCGCAAATATAACGTGTAGCCCCTCATTGAGGAGTGATTACCGGGCGTTGCGTGGGGTGATCCTGTAGGCTAACCATCTAGGACCGCGTTTTCCCAATTGCCGATGATTAAACTTTACTTTTCTCTATATATGCAACTTGTTCAAGTCTTTTCCTTTTGTCTCATTACTTGAGTCAAAATGTCCAAAACATGCCTTTATGTGCAAATATGTGTTCAGAGAATTTATTTGTTAAAAGACCAAATCATAAGTATAAGTTCGGCTAGGACCCACTGATGTGGACCGAGAGGGGTGTCTAACACCTTCCCCTCAAGGTTATTTCAAGCCCTTTCCCTAAATCTCTGGTAATGTAAACTAGTCTAAGAGTTAATCACTCTAGGTGCCCTAATGCACCATAATCCGTTAGGTGGCGACTCTTCAAAAACCAAAATTCCCAAAAGGAAATGAGTCATCACCCCCGTAAACGTTGGAACCGGACTTCTCTCCGCGGAGGGAAAAAATGGGGTGCGACAGCATAGCGACTCTGTTGGAGACATCTTAGTCTCTTACCATAACGATCTTATCTTTTGTGATTTAGTCCAAGCATGCCTTATCCGTACCCTTTTCCCTTATTTGAATTTACATGTCAATTCTTAAAAGTATTTATAATTCTCTTATTCTTGAAACTGACTTGTCTCCTTGTTTTTTTTTTCTGTAATTGTCTTTCAATATTTAAATACTGCATTTATTATTCTTACGTGCAAATAATTGACTATATGCTATTTATTGCTACATAAATCATGCTCCACATCATATTCCACTCGTGCATATTAAATCCTATGGCAGCGCTTGATGAGTGGTTGCGCTCTTTCCATTTATGACCCTTAAATTTGAAAAATCTTATTTGCGATTAAACTAGTCGATCAGCAGTGCAGTCAATAGTTCCGTGCCTTTCCCCTTCAAGTTGTCCGCTTGAGGGTACCAATCTAAACCGCCATAAGTAACCTTACTCTGATCAAAATTATGCATGCATCATGGTCAAATCTAGTCAGATCAATATGTTGTCCATATAATGATATTTAAGATGAGCCTTATCCAAAAGTCCACTAGGGTTTCCGTAATCCCAACGAACACAACCACGTTTTGTTCATTAATTTGGAGAACTAAATGCCGATATGCTAATAATGAATGTATAAATAGTCGAGCCTAGTGGGGGAGACGGGCCTAACCTTTTTGTTTTGCAGAAAATGAGGCACGAGGTCCCTAGATTTGGTATGGTCAGCAATATCCCACCATTGCTGCTAGATTGGTGAGAGGACGTTTCCTCAAGTGACAACAAATATGTAAGAAAGTACCTGGGTAACTTGCCTTCTCTACTAGATATTTAGCCAAATAAGAGGTTGATCGAGGCTGCCACTTTATTCTGGGATAGTGAAAGGGCTGTGTTCCATTTCGGCGACATATAAATGACACCACTTCTAGAAGAAATTGGAGGGCTTGCAAGATTGACTTGGGATAGCCCCGGGTTATTGGTGCCGGAGAACCGTACTGGTAAAGGATTTTTAAAAATGATGGGGCTGAAGAAAAAACTGACCTGGTATGCCTGAAGAAATCTTACATTCCTTTCGAATATCTGTATGAGAGGTATAGCCATAACAAGTCCTACCTTACCTACCATGAAGAGCTCTCTCTCACTTCTCTGGGCCACAACCACCGCAGAGTGTTCGTGTTCATTGTATGCTTCTTAGGCCTGATGGTATTACCAATGAAAAAGGAAAGAATCCACACTAGGTTAGCCATGGCCACTAAGACTTTGATGGAAGGGATCAATGGACGGACCTACACCATGGTCCCCATGATCATAGCCGACATTTATAGGGCTCTGGAGCGCTGTCAAAGAGGGGTCCAACATTTTGAGGGTTGTAACCATTTACTGCAGTTGTGGTTATCAAAACATCTTCAGAAAGGTCATTATTGCCAAGAATTTTTGCAAAGGGCTTGGAATGACCGTATTTCCTTCCACCACCCCAAGCGGATGACTTACATTCTGGACAGGTTTGCTCAGCCAAAAAAGTGCCAAAGAGTAGGTAGAGCTCTTCGACAATTTGATCGAGGAACGGGTACAATGGATTTTTGAATGGTTCCCAATAGACAAATTCATCATCAGATCCAGGGATGCTCCACATTTGGTGCTGATTGGGTTGATGTCCCTATTTGAGTTATGAGGCAAGCAGACAGGAAACAGGTTGCACCAAGGGTTGCCAAGATGAGTCATTTCAGAGCAGACTTACAAGACGATGACGTCCCTTACAAATGCCAAGCTCAGAAC
The DNA here is from genome assembly GCA_026770625.1 of Nicotiana glauca. NCBI lineage: Eukaryota > Viridiplantae > Streptophyta > Magnoliopsida > Solanales > Solanaceae > Nicotiana > Nicotiana glauca. The sequence goes on along the minus strand of MU737927.1, from coordinate 34,727 downwards.
ATGTGGCACTGCAAGATCATTGTTGTAAAGAACACTATCGAGACCGACAAGTATCATGTACGGTGAGAACCTCTCCATCCTGCATGGTTAGAGGATGATCTAAAAGGAATGGTGATGCCAGGAACCGGTCGAAGGAATAGAATCATAGACTAAGAAGCTGAAGCTCAAGTCAAATACAACATGCTGCACAAGAGGGTCCACGACTCTGAAATGAGTACCGGAAAATACATGAGAGGAATGTGAGATTGATTGAAGAATGGAAAGAAATGGAAGTCATTCCAATAGGAAGTTGGAATATCTGGAGTGAGGAATAGTGGAGCTAGAAGGTAAAGTCATAAAGAGTATTGAGGATTGCCAAAACGCAGAAGGAACTGAAAGAGGGCATCTGGCCAGAGTCTACTTGCTGTTGGGTCTGCACGAGCTGGGGGACCTGTATGACGGAGTCAGGAAGATCAAATTCGAGGAACGTCCTTCTGGGACCAAGTAGGCTAGATTTATTTTATTTCCTAAAATGTAATAAGGCCAAGTTCCAATAGTGGCTTATATTTTCTATTATCTTAGCATCTTTTGGGATTCGTCTATTTTTCATGTTATGAAATGAAGCATTTATTGGCATCCAAAGTTCTCCAAATCTATTTGTCGCTTTGCGTACCTCGAGAACAACGAGGCTCCTAAATTAAGACACGAATTTACATTTCTGCAACATGTGTTTAAATACTGCAAACATTTCAAAATCCTCACTAACTTGTTACCTTTTTTGTTTTTCCTTACCCATCTCCTTAGGGTGGTTCACTCATACTGGCATCATCAGCGTACCATACCAAATCTAGAGGCCCTCCACCTCCTCTTCCTCCAAGCAATACAAAAGGCAAAGGAAAAGCAAAAATAGATGACTTAAGTGGTATCCGAAAGGAAAATGTTGAGAACACAGAAACTTTAGATGGAAAGAGTACTCCGGCACCAAATGACCTAGTCTTGAGATTGGAACAAAAGATATTGGAATTGCAAGGAGAATTTGAGTAGGTTTGCAGCTTGGCAAACTTTTCACTCACCCCGAATGTCCCCGACATCAACCAACAGAACACAAAGAACCCGATACCTCCCAAAACACACAAAACCATTATCCACAAAATCCTCCCGCACCAAATCAATATGCAAATCAACCCCAAAATCTCAATCCATTACCAATACCAACTCCACCACAAAATCACCATCAACCAATTTAGTATCCACCAACCACCACTTACCACACACCCTAAAACACACCATGACCCATTCCCGATCCCCAAAGCTCCACCAATGACCATCATTACACCCAAGTCCCTGGCACCTATCAAAGCAACCCTATATATATGTGTGGAAATTGTACCTTACTCTATCCAACCAATATCCTACACACAGGAATCCACCGAGAATGACCTACTCATTAAAACATGGCTGAAGAACTCAAGAAGTTGATGAGTCGAGTTTCGGGCGTCGAAGGCAACAAAGGAATAGAAGGTTGAACTATGAGTATTTATGTGTACAGCTAGTTGTAGAACAGCCAGAGGGGTACAAACTCTCCCATTCGAGATGTTTGATGGTTCAAGTGATCCAAGGGTTCATTTGAAGACTTATTGTGACAAGCTTGTTGGAGTCAGGAAAGATGAAAAGATCCGGATGAAAAGCTTTATGAGGAGTCTTTCTGGCGATGCTTTTTGCTGGTACATCAACAAGGATCCCAAGAAATGGTCCAATTGGGTAAGTATGGTGTCTGATTTCATGGACCGGTTTAGGTTCAACACAAAAAAAGCACCAGATATTTTCTATATCTAGAATATAAAAAAGAAACCCACAAAGACCTTCTGCGAATATGCTACCCACTGGAGATCGGAAGTGGCCAAAGTCAGGCCATCTTTGGACGAGGGACAAATGAACAAGTTCTTCGTCCGAGCGTAGGATCCGTAGTACTATGAAAGATTGATGATTATTGAAAATCATAAGTTCTCTGATTCATCAAACTCAGGGAAATAATCGAAGAAGGAATCAGAAGAGGGATGGTAACAAACTTTGAGGCACTACAAGCCATAAATAAGTTATTGAAATCAGGCGGCATATCAAAGAAGAAAGATGTTGGGATAGTAATGGTGGCTCAAGGCACGAAATCTCTATACACATACCAAACACCTCCACTTACATATCAAACACTTCCACCCATATATCAAACACCTCCACCCACATACCAAGAACCACCACCCACATTCCAACCCTCATCTCCCAAATATTCCCAACCAGCCACTGTCCATCACACCTATAACTCTCAATCGTCTCATTTCCAGTCGTCACCGACTCCCCAAAATTATCCAAGACCAAGACCTAACTTCGATCGCTGGCCACCCAAATAATACACCGCCATTGCTGAGCCAATCGACCAGTTGTATGAAAGGTTGAAATATACGTGTTACGTCACTCCTATTCTCGTTGTGGCATTGGAAAATCCCTCCTAATGGGTCAATCCAAAAAAAAAAAAAAACTTGTGCATACCATTCTGGTATAAAGAGGCATACCATTGATGAGTGCCGAATATTGAAGGATAAGATCCAGACACTATTTGACTACAAGGTCATACAGGCAAAGAAAGCTACACCTAATGTCGGCAACAACCCCCTCTCTGATCATAGAGGTAGTAGGGTACATGTGATAGAGACGAATGAAGAATGGGACCCTGAGGGGTCGATTAGGCTTATTCGTGAAGGCGATGAATTTAAAGTTGCAGTCACACTTACTCCTATTGTAGTACAGACTCAATCACCAATCGAGGTTGAGATGACTACATCAGTTACATTTGAGGTATAGGTAGCTCTGCCTATGGCCACCCCTTTTCCATTTGAAGTGGAAGTGGCCACACCTTTCACATTGACAGTATCAACCACACCTCCTTTCGACTCAAAATCAATACCCTGGGATTACGTTGCCGAAGCTCGGCGAAAAGGGAAGGCCAAGGTAGAGGAATCTGATTCTACACAAGGAATGACTAGGACTGGAAGAGTTTACACACCTGAACACTTGGGAGAATAAAGTAAGGATGCCACTACCAGGAAACCTATCATTGAGATAGGGCCAGATGACCTGTGGAAGAAAGTACAAGCAAAAGAGTATTCCGTCGTGGACCATTTGAATAAAACACCAACTCAGATATCTATCCTATCACTATTGAAAAATTCAGAGGTGCATAAGAATGCTTTAATGAAGGTGTTAAGCGAGGCTTATGTGCCCAATAATATCAGTAGTGAAGAGATGGCCAATATGGTAGGGCAAGTACTAGAAAGTCATAAGATCATCTTCTATTAAGATGAGCTACCGCCCGAGGGGTTGAATCATAATTGAGCATTGCATATCACGGTGCAATTTAAATAAAAATTCATTGCCAGGGTCTTGGTTGACTGAGGTTCAAGACTCACTATTTGTCCATTGGACACGCTGAAAAGGTTGGACAAAGGTTTTCATGAAATATGGGTAGGAAGCATGAACGTGAAAGCTTTCGATGGGTCCCAAGGGCCACAATCGAGGAATCAACCTTTGCTTGAAGATGGGTCCAACTTGGTTCGATATCGAGTTTTAGGTGCTCGACATACCAGCCTCGTATAATCTTCTGTTAGGCTGACCATGGATCCATGCCGCTGGAGCCGTGCCTTCCACACTACATCAATCCATGAAGTTTGAATGGAATTGTCAGGAGGTGTCATTCACAGAGATGGAAGTAATGCCATTTACACCAGTAAAACCATCCCGGTCATTGGACATAGAAGAAGGCTAGGAGGGGAAATCTATCATCATATTTAAGGGGTCAATGTCGTCGAGAAGAATAAATGGTGGAGCAGTAAAATAGAAAGCGTATTGGCATGGTGTGGATATGAACCCGACAAAGGGTTGGGGAAGAACCTCCAAGGTATCACTAAACTGATACGGCTGAAGGGTGATGGTACCACTTTTGGGTTCCAATATTAGTACACATGTCAAGAATACAATGATTGGTTGCCTTCATGGCATAGACCATATTACTCTCTCGAGCAACCAGTGCCACGCTTAGACCAAGCTTTACACTAAGCTGATACAATATGGGGAACTGCGGAAGAGGAAGCACTAGCTGGGTTTAAGAATTTGTTGTTAGAGGATGAAGACATGGACTGCAGTGCCACAATTGAGGAGGAGGAGGAAGAAGGCCTCACTATTTAGACCGTAAAGAAGGGAACTATTCTCAAGAACTAGACCGCCACACCATCTCGAGCCCGTCAAGTCCTTGGGTAGCTTGGCAGATTTTACTTCTATAGCCATTCTAGGCATATTAGATTTCTTGTAATTTTGTTTTAAGATTTTCTTGTTTCAAAATAAATGTCCAATTCATCGATCCGTACTTGTATTGATGATTTTTTTGGTTTTGATCGAACGCATTTGCTCTTTATTATTTTCTTTAAAGCAAATATACCCCTAGGCAGTATGCCTAGTGGCTAATATATAAATATAATCCCAAATAGGGTCCAAAAAATACAATGTGGCCAACGTACCATAAAAAATGTATAAAGCTGCTAGCTAATACTAAAAATGGAAGAAAAAAGCCTAAAACACTAGCTATTACATCATGTAATGCAGCGTAAGTCCATCTCCTTTCAGTGTATGTGAATCCAAGTGGCAAAGGCAAATACCAAGCAGCACCTAAAAATCTCTCACCAGGCGCCAAAGTATACATTCCAAATACCAAATTGAATACCAATCCATCACCCCAACAGTTTAAACTCAACAATGCTATAATGAACCATCCATAACTCAAATGATACCTCATCTCGCTTACCTTATGTACTGTAGTATCATCTCCAGAATGAGTGTGTAAACACACTAATACCACTGAAACATGACAACACAGTACACAAAGTAATATAAGCCAAATGTGAAGGCAAATGTGCTGCAAAATAGGATGTGAACTCCATTGAACATCTGCAGCTTCTAACATGTGTATTGAGATCCCAGATGATAGTTCTGATGACCTTAATATCCATACTAACACTAAATGTAGAGCAAACCTGCACCTTGCTAGGAACAAACTCATCAAACACCTAACTGATATGTCATGCCCATCATGCAATTCAGTATGTACCAATGTATGTTTCTGTATATACAATGGACCATTAGGGATTATATCAGGATGTCGAAATTGTTTCCACTGCCTTAGCATGTCCAAACCATAGATCAGTAATATCGTCAAGGCTACTAGCACATCCTATTATCTATCAGTAGTTCAGTACTATATCTATTAGCATTCCTTTGTGTTTCCCAACCATATATCCATAGAGTATCCTCAGGTTGAGTATGATAACATGCTAATACCACTGAGTAACACCCTATAACTATACAGTAGAAAACTATAGCAATCAAACTTAAGACCAATCCTTGTGTTTCAGTTAATCCTATACAGTATAATGAGCTAACATTTAAAGTTAAATGATCAACTACCTTAACCTGTAGATACTTCTTTCTGAACCTTGCTAAATAGCCCCCAGATTGAGCATGAAACCATGCTAATACCACTGAGTAGCTATACATCAAAATCCAGACATACTGAGGCTTAGGTAGACATAAGTATAGATAGCTCATCAGTCTGGTGCTTTTCTCTAAGCTATCCTAACTCTAAGGTTAGGAATTTGAGCTTTGTTCATTTTGATTAGCACCTTTCCTTCCCTTGGTAACTCATGAAATGAGTGAAATATGATTGTACCTGCAAAACAGAAAACATAGTTAGCCAAACAATCTGCCACTTTGTTGCCTTCCCTTAACACATGTTGGAACAACACATTATATGAATTCTTGATCTCCTTAATCCTCCTCACTTCTTCCCCTATACACCATGGTGTCTCCCACTCCTCCTCAATTATTTTCTTTATTACCAATGAATCAATTTCCATAATCAAAGGATGAAGCTGCTTTTCTACACAGAATATGAGTCCCTCAACTATTGCTTTTGCCTCAGCTACTATGTTCGTTGCCTCTCCTATTTCTTTTGCTGCTGCATATATCAAGTCCCCCCTATGATCTCTAACACAAAATCCATAAGATCTAGGACCCGAATTCCCCTTTAAAGCCCCATCTGTATTGCACTTGAACCACCCTTGATATGACATTTTCCAACTGACTCTTCTTGTAACCACCACTGGTCTATAACCCTCAAAAAATCTGATCATATCTGGCCATAATAATGGGATCCCAAGGATCCAAGAATATGTCACCTTTGCCAAATAATACAATGTTTTATTCACCTCATGTATCACCCTACTACAGGACACGTTTCCCCCATACTTGATTGTGTTCCTTCTCTTCCAAAGTTCCCAAAGAATTATAGCTGGAGCTGCTTGGTACAAAGTTCTCAATTTGGGATAGCATTTTGCCTTCCACCATTCCCTTATAACCTGATGTCCTTTCACCATATTGATCACCAATCCTGCTGGATGTGTGAATGCTCTCCATACCTAATTTGTTGTCTCACTAGTCAGGAACAAGTATTGGAAAGAATCCTCTTGAGGTGGTGAACAGCACCAACACTTCGAGACCACCATGTAACCTCCTCTTCTCCATATATCATCTGTAGGCACTTTCCCTCTCCATATTCTCCACATGAAGAATGAAATTTTGAAAGGTAATCCTTTAGTCCACATCTTTGCAAATTCAGGATTAGGAGGTTCCCCCTGTCTCATTATTCTCCATGCACTACTCACAGAAAATTTACCTGAAGGTGTAGGCATACACCTAGGGGTATCCCATAACTCCTTTTCATTGTAAAAAGGAATCTCCTGTCTAATATGATCTGCAATGTCTTGAGGGAAGGTTTGGTTTAACATTGTATCATCCCAATGATCTTCAGATCTCAAGCCAACCACTTCTTGCAGTTCTTCATTTATGATGAAATCTGGAGGTAGTACATGATATAAAGCTCCCAAACCAGTCCAATTCTCATGCCATACATTAGTAGTTCCCCTATTCATTTCCCACAGAATTTCATGCTCCACTTCTTCCCTAGCCTCAAGCATTTTCCTCAAAACGTGAGATCCCTCTCTAAGTTGAACTACAGTAGGTATCTCTTTCTTGCAATACTTATTCCATATAAAGTTGGACTATAATGATTTGGTTGTTCTAAAGTTCCACTATAGTTTTGCGAATAAAGCCTTGGACACATCAAATAAAGATCTGAAGCCTATTCCCCCTTCCTCCTTAGGTAAATATAAATTCAGCCACTTTGTCCAATGTCTGCTTCTTCCTTCTTCCTTATTGCTCCAGAAGAACCTTGCAAAATTTTTATGTAGATGTTCCAACACATTGTGAGGAGGATCAAGGGCTGATCGGATGTGTGTAGGAATGCTTTACAAGACACTTGCAATCAATGTAGCCTTCCCTCCTTATTATAGCAATTTGCCCTTCCATGAATGAAGCTTTGCCTTAGCCTTTTGAATCATATCATTGTAATACTTCTTCCTTCTTCTTGTGTAAAAGATTGGACACCCAAGATAGGTAAATGGAAAATTTCCTTTAGAAAATCCAGTGATAGCAGCTACTGAGTTCACCAATACTCTATACACCTTTGAATGCATATAGAAGGAGCTCTTTGTCTTGTTGATCATCTGTCCAGAAGTACTCTCATATAGTGTCAACACATCAATTATCTTCTGAAGGGAATATAAATCTGCAGATGCAAAAATGATAGTATCATCTGCATAAGCTAAGTGATTCAAAAGATCTGACCATTTTGGCATGCCAAATCCCCTAAACTTCCTATCTTCAAACAACTTATTCAATGCCCTTGATAACACTTTTGCTGAGATTATAAACAATGCTGGCGAGAGAGGGTCTTTTTGTTTCACACCCCTTGTTAAATGAAAAAATCCTGAAGCCTAGCCATTCACCATAACTGAGTACCAGTTTCTAGAGATTAGATTCCAAACCATATTGATAAAGCATTCAACATGAAAAAATCCTGAAGCCTAGCCATTCACCATAACTGAGTACCAGTTTTTAGAGATTAGATTCCAAACCATATTGATAAAGCATTCAGCAAACCCCATCCTTCTCAAAACATGCAACAAATATGTCCAAGATACCCTATCATATGCCTTGGACATATCAAGCATGATTACCACAATAGTAGGCTTCCATATTAGTCTTATATTAGTGAAAATATCCTGTGTCAATAATATATTTTCAAATATACTCCTTCCCATTACAAAACCAGACTGATTTGCTGAGGTCAAAGAGGGAAGAATCTTTTCAAGTTTATCATGGACCACTCTTGAAAATACCTTATTAATAAAATTGCTTAAGCTTATAGGTCTAAGGTAAGAGAAGGTTTGTACCTGTGGCTTTTTGGGTAGTAGTACAAGGTTAGTGTGTGTAATAGACTTAGGTAATGGATTACCTTCAAAGAACAACACAAACAATGTATGAATATCTCACTTCACAATCTCCCAGCATGCTTGAAAAAACAAACCAGAAAAACCATCTGGACCACTTGCACTTTCACTACTTAATGCAAAGACAACATTCTTTACCTCCTCCATGGTTGGAAATATGCATAGCTCCAAGTTTTGCTCCCTTGTGATCATTGTAGGTATATTATTCAACATATCAAAACCTGTAGGATCCCCTTCCATAGTAAATTGTTTCTGAAAAAATTCTACTGCATCTTGTGATAGTTTCTCTTGATCTTCAATCCATGAACCATCACCATTCTGAATTCTTCTCACTTGTAACATTTGCCTTTTCCCATTGATACAATTATGAAAAAATCTAGTGTTTCTATCACCTTCTTCAAAACATTTCATTCCTGCTTTTGTTTCCAGTATTATTCTTCAAATCTCAGGTATTTCTTTAGCTCAACTTGAGCCTACTGGAGAACAATTCTATTTTGTATTGAAGGCTCCTCCTCAAACAACATCTCTTTAATCCTCACTACATCCTCTCGAATGGCTAATTGTTTGAAAATATCACCATAGGTCAATTTACTCCATTTTGATAAAGCAAACTTGACCCTCTTCAACTTGTGCTTAAACATCAAAAAAGGATCCCCTACAAAGTCTGCAATCCAATTCTGCCTCACCACATCAATAAAGGAATCATGTTTTGTCCAGAAATTCAAGAACTTGAATGGCTTTACAAACTTCATAGCTTCCTCTCCACAACTCATTAGTAAAGGAGCATGGTCTGAGCCTGTCCTAATGAGGTGTTCCACTTCAATTGTTGGAAACAAAGTTTGAAAGGGAAAATTTACAAGAATCCTATCCAATCTTTTAAAGATATATTCTTCATTTGGCCTACCATTCCACCAAGTGAAAGGACTACCCTTGTACCCCAAATCAAACAGCCCACATGAGTTGACACAAAAAGCAAAGTCTTTATACTCTGGAAGATATATTGGCAGCCCCCCAATCTTCTCTTCCTCTCCAAGAATGACATTGAAATCACCCCTACTAACCATGGCAATTCCATATCACTAGCCAAGTAGTAAAGATTGTCCTACAACTCTAGTCTCTCCAAAGCACAACACTTAGCATATACAAAAGTCATCATAATGTATTTGCCAAGATCTTGATGATATACTCTGATTGTCATTTGTTGATCAGTGTCTATCAATAAATCCCACTCTACCACAGCATCAAAGAACAACCAAATCTTCCCATTCACATTTGATATTGCAACTTCCATACCTAGCCTTCTTCTATATTTTTGAAAAAGCTTCTGTTTTTGCTTTGGTTCCATAAGTGCAACAATAAAGAAACCATGCTCCTTCTGCATATTAATAACCCTTTGAAAGGCCTGCTATGTCTTTACAGACCTTATATTCCATATGAATGTCTTGATCATCATCTTGAAACATTAGAGGCTGCCCTCCTAGGCAGTATTCTTGTAGGTAGCAATGGTTCTTTATGTTGATTTTTCTTCCCTTTCCTTCCACTTGTAATTGCTGATTTTGGAGACAAGTCCCCATCTCTTGCAACCGCCTTAAAGTTTTAAAAAGTTGATTCATCATCCTCTTCTCCCTCGTATTGCCCTTATTGATCAATCAAATTCTTCTGTATATCATCTGGAAGCTCCTTGTGAGTGATAATGTCATGGAGTACCTGATTTGGAGTCCTCAATGGCACATTGATTTAGATCTGCATTGGTGATCCAGTCCCTAATGCACATGCCACTGGCAGTGTCTCCAATTCCCTTACCTCCTTTGTATCTAAGACTTGTTCAGCTGGTTCATAAGGGATTAGAGCTACTCCACTTTGTCCTTTATTCCTCTCCATGTTCTCCAAATTATCCTGAATCAATTTGAATTGAAGTGCATACATAGATCCTAGGTCAGGAGTTATTGTAGCAACACAGTCAGAAGTTACTATTCCATTGGGATCAGGCACCTTCTCATGCCCTATTTTTTGCTCCTGGCATACTATATTTTTCCTAACCTCAGTATACACATTGTCATCAAGTCACTTCTCCAAATCATACACCGGAACTCCATCAACAAATGCCAAAATCTCCCAAGTTTTACTAGGGTTTACTGTTACATTGGAGTTGTTTTTTGTTTTTGATCTTTGAGCTGATCCACCTTGATTCCCAACTTCCTTATGAGCTCCTGAATCACATCCATTCGTTTTCCCCAATTTTGACTCCATACAACTCAAGTTACAGTCAACCCTAGTTTGAAGATTGCTTGGGTTTACTATAGCTTCAACTGTTTTGGCAATTGTTTGATCATTATTGATGTTCTTCCCTTCTATTATTCTCTTTTGTCTTTCTTGCATCATTGTGACCATCCATAGACACAACCTCATCTCCCAATGACACCTTAGTCGAACTAACCTCATTACACTCCTCGTTTTGCCCAGAATCACCATATAATTGTGATGGTACTTCTTGGCAAGAATGATTAGTGGTGACATTAAGTTGTCTAAGCTCCTCTTTGCTGGTACCAAATCTCCTATGCACCCATTAAATAGTCGACTCTCTATTGATCCCCTCCTCAAAGTGTTGATCCTTATGTTCAGTAGAATCAATAGTAGTCCATTCTTGATCTCCTGACGAATGAATCCTACTAGGAGTAGGATTAGAAGATTTTTCCAAAACTCTTTCAACTGCCTCCTTCTTTGCATGCTTTGAGTCAATATCAGCTGTCCCAATCCCATTAACAGTAGGATTAGTAGCTAGATTCTCTTCTCTAACTTCCCTTGCATTCTCCTTTATCCCTTTGGATTGCCTTTCAACTTGTTCCATCTTCTTGCCATTACTGTGATCTTCACCTTTGCCTTCTGTGATTTGTAGATGAGGAGTCTGCACTTCCTCCACTTCTAAAGCATTAAATTTGTTTCTAGTTGTGACTTCTTCAACCTTGTTCTCCCCTTTCCCTTTGTCCACATCTTTTCCAGTCTTGTCTTCAATAATGTGTCCCCTCTTGTCTCTTTGATACTTATTTTTGCTTGCTTGCATCCACTCTTGCTTTGGTTGATTAGTATTAGGTTTCCCTACTACCTTTCCACTTTATAATACCTTAGTTGAATTAGCAGTTGTTCCAGTTACATCAGTACTCACCAGCACCTCCCTTGCCTTACCTTGATCCTTGCCATTACCTTCAATATTTTGATATAATTCTGGATGAACTACCCAACATTACTCGTCCTTGTTCCCTTTCTTCATACATGTCTTATAATATTTAGGCATGTAATCATACGTTATCTTAATCCATTTAGACTCATCAGGACCACTTTCATCAGCTTCCTCAATAATTTTAATTCTTTGAGGTAGTGTTGCGAGAAGATTCACCTCCACCTTAACCTTAGCACAACTAGGTCGTGTGCCATTCTGTGTAGCAAGATCAAAATGTAATGGTCTACCAACTTCAGTAGCCAAAGAAAATACAACCTCCATACCAAAAAAATTGGGAAGAAGATCCTGAAACGAAATCCAAGCAATTGCAATTGGTGTCTCAACATCAGGAGACCACCATGGACTCCACTTTGTGCATCTCATCTGCCAAAATTCACCTTGAGCTTTCAAATAAAAATCTGGCTTCGATAACAAGTGAATATAGTTCTCCATTAATGTTAACTTTATCAACACATGAGAATCCTCAATTAAACCAACTGAACACGATCCCTTAAGCTCACATTGAATTGGAATTGACTTCCTCAACTCTTGGATCGCAGGTTTTCCATACTAAAATTTTCCCAGGACTACCAGATGCAATCCTTGTTGTGATATCGATTGTTTAACTTTAGCTTTCTTCCATCGAACAATTGGTTCTCCATGTAAAATCTCAACTGGCTTTAGGGTTACACTTTGTACGTGCATGGTAGTATTTAATGCTTGTGGTTGTAGTAAATTCCCGTAGGTTCGGATTGTTTTTGGATTTGTAGATGGTTGTAGGGTTGTAGTAGGGATGGTAGACGATTGCCCAACCTCTGGCAAAGGCTGGGCAGTGGCCAGCGTGGCCATGGAAGCTAGGTTTAGGTGTCTAGTTTTAGGGTTTTTAGGAGAGAGAAGAGAGCAACCTTCGAAGAGCGTTTAACAATATTTGCTCTTTATTATTCATTACTATTTCCACAATTTTTCTTTCTACAGTGTTATTATTACTTTTCTTGATAAACCAGTGACTGTGACATGTAATGACGCAACGCAACATGAGAGTAGCGATTCAGATGAAGAAGATGAGATACCCGAGGAAGTTTTTTGGGAAGTTGAAAACTTCAAGAATAAGCCTATGTCCAATTGGGACAAAATCGAAGTAGTAAATTTGGGAGACGCCGAGACCGTTAAGGAGACTCGTATCAGCATTCACCTATCACCAATAGAGAAGGAAGAGTACATTCATTTCCTAAAAGTGTATGAGGATATTTCGCATGTTCATATGATGACATGACCAGTTTGAGCACGTCCATGGTGGCTCACAAGTAGCCTACTAATCCCATGTGTCTACCAGTAAAGCAGAAACTCAGAAAGTTCATACTAGAATTGAGCCTAAAAATCAAGGAGCAACTTACTAAGAAGATAAAAGCCAAAGTTCTCAGGGTGGTTGAGTACCCAACCTGGTTAGCTAACATTGTGCCAGTCCTCAAAAAATACGAAAAGTCAGTGTATGTGTTGACTATCGGGATTTAACAAAGCAAGTCCCAAGGACGACTTCCCACAATCAAACTTACACATTTTGATCAACAATTGCGCCAAGCATGAACTCCAATTCTTTTGGATTGCTTCGCGGGTTACCATCAGATCTGGATGGATGAAGAAGACGCAGAGAAAATGGCTTTTATCATACCTTGGGGTGCATACTGTTACAAGATGATGCCATTCGATCTGAAGAATGCTGGGGCTACTTACATGAGAGCCATGACAACCATCTTTTATGATATGATACAGAAGGAAATAGAGGTGTATGTAAACAACGTCATTATCAAACCCAAGAGGGTCGCAGATCCCATAGCGGACTTGAGAATGTTCTTTGACAGGCTAAGAAGGTACAACTTTAAACTGAACACTGCAAAGTATGCATTCGGGGTTCTCGCGGGAAAGTTATTAGGATTCATTATCAGTCGTCGATGGATCGAGCTAGATCCATCTAAAGTCAAGGCTATTCAGGAGTTACTGCCACCTAGGAGCAAAAAGGACGTAATGAGATTCATGGGACGTCTCAATTATATCAGTCGCTTCATAGCACATTCCACAGTCATTTGTGAACCCATCTTCAAAATGCTGAGGAAAGATGCTGAGACGAGCTAAACCGAGGATTGTTAGAAATCTTTTGACAAGATCAAGGAGTACCTATCCACACTACCAGTTCTGGTCCCGCCAGAACCAGGACGAACTTTGCTACTATAGGTATCTGTATTGTATGGAAACTTTGGATGTGTTCTGGGACAACATGACGAGACAGGAAGAAAGAAGCAGACCATATACTACCTGAGCAAGAAGTTCACACCTTATAAAATACGGTACTCTTTGCTGGAACGGACTTGTTGTGCTTTGACCTGGACAGCTGAGAAATTGAGGTATTACTTCTGTGCCTACATTACATACCTCATATCCATGATGGACCCTCTTAAGTACATATTTTAGAAACCCATGTCGATTGTGAAATTAACCAAGTGACAGATAGTGTTGAGTGAGTTCGACATCGTCTATGTAACTCAAAAGGCGGTCAAAGGACAAGTTGTTGCAGATCATCTTACTGAAAATTTGGTGGGAGGAGAATACGAACCCTTGAAAATGTATTTTCCTAATGAAGAAGTATCATTCATAGAAGAAGACATTACCGACGCATAAAACGGTTGGAAGATGTTCTTTGATAGAGCTGCAGATTTCAAATGAGTGGGAATTAGAGCAGTTCTGGTATCAAAAGCGGGTCAACATTATCCGGAATCTGCTAAACTCAAATTTTCTTGAACCAACAACGTGGCAGAGTATGAAGCCTACATACTAGGGCTCAACATGGCAATCGACATGAACATTTAGGAGTTGCTGGTAATAGGTGATTCACATTTGCTTGTGCACCAGGTACAAGGAGAGCGAGCCATCAAGAATTCCAAGATATTACCATATTTGCACCATGTGCAGGAAATAAGAAAGAGGTTCACGTAGATAAAATTCTGATATGTGCCCAGAATTCAGAATGAGTTTGCCGATGCATTCGCCACCTTGTCATCTATGATACAACATCCAGATAGGAGTTATATTGATCCCATTCCGGTGAGGATCCATACTGCTGGTATATTGTGCTTATGTTGAAGAAGAAACAGATGGAAAGCCTTTGTTCCATGACATCATGGAGTATTTGTCAAAGGGAGAATACCCAGAGCATGTAAACCTTACTAAAAACACACACTCCTGAGATTATCCAACCACTTGTTCCATAGCAGAGGAAACTTGTGCAGAGGAACTGCTGATTTGGGATTGCTAAGATGTGTCGACGCAAAGGAAGCTTCTAAGCTACTTGAGGATGTACATGTCGGGATCTGTGGCCCACACATGAATGGTTTTGTCTTGGCTAAGAAGATACTTAGGGCTGGTTACTTTTGGATGACCATGGACATGTATTGTATCCAGTATGTCTGCAAATGCTTTCAATGCCAGGTGCATGCCGATATGATAAAATTGCAGCCAAAGGAGCTCAATGCAACAAGCTCACCTTGGCCATTCGCTACCTAGGGAATGGATATTATTGGTCTAATTGAGCCTACTTCTTCAAACGGACACAGTTTATTTTGGTAGCCATTGATTACTTCACAAAATGGGTAGAGGCTGCAGCTTACAAAGCTGTGACCAAGAAAGTCATCGTAGATTTTGTCAAAGAACATATTGTTTGCCGATTCGGAGTTCTCTAGTCCATTATCACTGATAATGCCATAAATCTCAACAATGATCTGATTAAAGCCATGTATGAAACTTTCAAAATCAAGCAAAATAATTCCACAACCTACAGACCTCAGATGAATGGAGCCGTAGAAGCCACCAACAAAAATATCAATAAGATACTAAGGAAGATGGTAGATAACAACAAACAATGGCACGAGAAGCTACCTTTTTCTTTATTGGGATACCAAACTACGATTTTCATATCAACTGGGGCAGCTCCCTACATGTTGGTTTATGGTACAAAGGCTGTCATCCCAGTCGAGGTAGAGATTCCTTCTTTAAGAATCATACAGGAAGCTGAACTTAGCGATGTAGAGTAGATAGGGATTCGCTATGAATAATTGACCCATATCGATGGAAAGAGGATGAACACAGTATGTCACGGCCAACTTTATCAGAAGATAATGTACAGAGCTTTCAATAAAATGGTCAAACCAAGGCAATTTGTACCAGGTTAGTTGGTGTTGAAGAAGATCTTCCCACATCAAGATGAAGCCAAAGGGAAATTCTCTCCCAACTAGCAAGGTTCATACATGATTCACAGGGTAATGACAGGAGGAACACTCATACTTGTAGAAATAGATAGAGAAATCTGGCCAAAGCCAATCAATTCAGACGCAGTCAAGAGATACTGCGCTTAGATTATTTACATTTCCTAATATGATTTAATTGAACTACGCTTAACCTAATTTCCATTTAAGAGGGGATACGTAGGCAGCCTTATGGGTTAGGTCATATCACTATAAAATTTCCATTTCTCCCTAAGATCAGAAACTAGGGTAGAATTTTGAGGAGGACTCTCAAAATTTCGGAGCAAGTCCAGCTGACTCCATCGCATGCTAGAAAGTTAGAAATTGGTTAAGAAACTGGGGCAAAATTTTAATAAATATTCTCAAAATTCTGAAGAAGGTTCAGCAAGGCCTATTATCCGTAAACAGTCAAAAGATCGTCTACCAAACTAGGGCAGAATTTTGAGGAGGGCCCTCAAAATTCCAATATGAGAGAGTTGCAATGCCTTTGAGATGTGTTTTAGTCACTACTAGTTCATCTAAAATTACTTAATTTATCAATGTGTTTCTAAAATGACTCTATTTTTGTCATTGATTGCATATTTTTTTAAAACTTTATTTCTGTAACAGTCAGGTGTTACCCAGGGAAATCGAAAAGGCCTCCAGAATGGAGCAAAGCAAGGCTATCTGACGAAGGCACGAAACAACCTCCCCTCACAAAACTTACGATTTTTCTTTAAGCGCACGCACATTTGACATACCGATCGCATCCCCAAATATATACACGTAACAAATTCTCTATCAATCAGGAGATTAGACACTGAATATATCTCTACCTAAGACATAAACTACTCTTTTGCTACTTGCTCTCTGCATGAGGCTAATTCTTGCCGCTACATTTGCATGGGGCTAATCCTTGCCTCCATATTTACATGAGGCTAATCCTTACCTCCGTACTTGCATGAGGCTAATCTTTGCCTCTGTATATGCATGAGGCAAATCCTTGCCTCCACACTTGCATGAGGCAAATCCTTTCCTTCTTATTTGCATGAGGCTAATCCTTGCCTCCTTACTTGCATGAGGCTAATCCCTGCCTCTCTATTTGCATGAGGCTAATCCTTGCCTCTATATCTGTATAAGGGTAATCCCTGCCTCCCTATTTGCATGAGGCTAATCCTTACCTCCCTATTTGCATGCGGCTAATCCCTGCCTCCTTATCTTGCATGAGTCTAATCCCTACCTCCCTATATTGTATGAGGCTAATCCCTGCCTCCATATCTGCATAAGGCTAATCCCTACCTCCCTATTTGCATGAGGCTGATCCTTGCCTCCCCATCTGCATGAGGCTAATCTTTGCCTCCCTATCTTGCATGAGGCTAATCCCTGCTTCCATATTTGCATGAGGCTGATCCTTGCCTCCCCATTTTCATGAGGCTAATTCTTGCCTCCCCATCTACATAATGTAACCCTTTCCTCCTTATTTGCACGAGGATAATCCCTGCCTCCATATCTGCATAAGCCTAATTCCTACCTCCTTATCTTGCATGAGGCTGATCCTTGCCTCCCCATCTACAAGAGGCTAATCCCTACCTCCCTATCTTGCATGAGGCTAATCCATGCCTCCATATCTGCATGAGCCTGATCCTTGCCTCCCCATTTTCATGAGGCTGATCCTTGCTTCCCCGTCTGCATGAGGCTAATCTCTGCCTTCCTATCTTCCATGAGTCTAATCCATGCCTCCATATCTGCATGAGGATAATCCTTGCCTCCATATCTTGCTTGAGGATAATCCCTACCTCCCTATTTGGACGAGGCTAATCCTTGCTTCCATATATGCATGAGGCTAATCCCTGCCTCCATATCTGCATGAGGCTAATCCCTGGCTCCATATCTGCATGAGGCTAATCCTTGCCTCCCTATCTTGCATGAGGCTAATCCCTGCATCTATATTTGCAAGAGGCTAATCCCTACCTCCATATTTGCATGAGGCTAATCCTTGACTCCCTATTTGCATGAGGCTAATCCTTGCCTCCCCATCCTCATGGGACTAAGTACTGTCCCTCTTTGCCCAAATATTTTTATATTTCTACTACTATCTATTTTCTTTTCAATCAGGCTAAGCTTCGCCCTCCATTTCACAAGACTAAGCCTTGTCTTGTTAACATCATATTATTACATCTTACGGGATCAAATATCGCCAATCTATCCAAAGGCGTCATAGTATAAAAGGAATAATCCTCATAGCTGGAAGACACCATGCCATGGCCTGAGGATCCATCAAATTTTCATATCATTATTCAAAGGCGTCATTACACAAAGGCACCATATGCATGGCCTAAGAATTACATTTCATGGCCTGCGAATCCCTCACTTAAAAATTCATGGCCTAGGACTTCATGGTCCAAGGACGTCATCTTTAATCGTCCAAAGACAACCTTCATGGTCCAAAGGGAATCTGCATCATGTTTAAATTTTCGCGCAAATACATGTCGATATCATCTTTTCATCTACAGGTGACCAGCAAGCAACTGCTATCCTAGCAGAAGCAACCTCACTCTAGTTCCTTCAACTGTCGCAAACTTTAACCTCTCACCACAAGCGCTTTTGCATCCCGTGTCCGTTCTTGCAATGACTTCATCGGTATATTTCACCAGTGAATCCCAAACTACACATGGCCTGATTTTATAAGTTATAAGACCAGGGATATGTAAGCAACTCAAGGCCAGAGTCTGGCCACTGTCTTTCAAAACATCTCGTCCGATCAAAATTGGCCATTATTTCTTTACCCGAAACTCTTTTCATTGTTCCCAGGTAAAGAGGGGTAGTTGTTGATACCCAAATTTTTCGTATATATTTTTAATACATATATAATTTTAGAATAGCATATATGCAGTTATAAGCATGCAAAAACATTTTTATAATTTTTTATAATTTTTAAAATCTCCAAATTTATTTATTTCTTCCCTTTTTATTTTGCTTTTGTTTTGTTTTCCTTTTCCTGAGTCAAGGGTCGATTGGAAATAGCCTCTCTGCCTTTTCGGGTAGGGGTAAGGCCTGCGTAGGTATTAGCCTCCCCAGACCCCACCTTGTGAGATTATACTGGGTAGTTGTTGTTGTTGTTGTATCTTTCAAATTATTTTTGTGGTGATTTATTCATCTAAATTCTTTATTTATGGAAAAATATTTTTAAAATATTTTAGTCCATTTTTTATAATTGTATTTACATTTTCAAGCGTAATTGCATATCTTTGCAATAATAGCCATACTAATGCATAATTACATTACTGGTGCATAAAACGATCTTTTATATTTTTAATATGTTAAAAAACTACTTTAAATCATTTTAGTACACAAACGTATTTTTTGAAATCATTTAATATTCCTTATAAATTATATAGTATTAAAATTGGCTATTTAAAATCCTATTTTATTTTCAATTTCAGTCCCAACCTAACCCAATTACCAATCCAATCCCTAATTTAAATTACCCAGCCCAAATCCTAGCTACCCGATCCAACCCCAAAGCACTTTGATCTCGGTCGTTGATCATAAAGATCAACGGCCACAAACGACCCTTCCTAAAATAAATTAACCTATACCCTACCCAAACCCTAATCATTCCCTCTTCTCATCGTTGTTATCTGTTTCTCTCATCTCTCAAAATCTCTCAACCTAACCCTAATCAAACCTTACTAAGCCTCATCCATGGCCATCTCCGATGACTTCTCACCACCTCCCAGACCTCCAATGGCCCGCCTCACGTTAATCTTGCCATCTCTAGGGCCCCCAAGGGACCAGGGCTAGTTCCTTGCAACCATGGTTCCTCTCTCGCCTATTTCAGGTCATTCCAGTGAGATTCCGACTAAGATCGTCCTATATTGACTACGATCTATGATTTTCTAAGCACGTTTCTTCACCTTTATGTCATTCTCTTCGAAACCCTAATTTCTTTTTCTAAACCTCTTAGATCTGCACAGATCTGAGGTGATTTGGACTTGTGTTATGTGAGTTTTACAACAACCTTAAGATTCTCTACAAGAATCGTATGATTTTCAAGTGATTTTCATCTTTTCCTAAACTAGGGTTTCCGGAATTTCTTTATACAAATTGTTTGATGATTTTTGTGTTTCATCTTCTGCTTCTCATATATTTTGACTAATTTTGCAAGTCTGCTACAACCTCAACTCGCTCGTACCGAAAGCCCTAATTTTTGGGGTTCTTCGTTTGGTACATCTGATTGTGTTCTTGCTTTGGGTTCTTGTGATTTCTCATGATTTTCTTGTCCTTGTTGATACCCAATTTTTCCTATGTATTTTTATATACAAAATACTTTCAAATATATATATATATATATATATATACACACACACACCCAGGTGTTTTAGTATTTTTCCCAATTGTTAAAGATTTTAAGAATCAATTTATTGTGCATTTTAGCAATACAAAATCCAATAATTATTTCCAAAATTATCATTTTGGTGAATAAATTATTTTATTCTCATATTTATACTAAAATATAGTTAAGATAATTTTTGTATATTTTTACGAATTTATTTGGCATTTTTAAAAATAAATTGCATATAATTGTTATTTTAACCTACTTTAAGATTAATAGCATTTTTTTATTATAAAATTGGTCCCAGTATTTGTAAGTAAATATTTATATATTATTAATTAGTTCAATACTTTTAATTTGCTTTTAAAATCATTTTCACTATTTTTACAAAATAAAAAGGGAAAAATTGGCCATTTAACATTTAGCCTCCCTTTATTTCAATTATAGCCTCTTTTGCATTTCAATTTTAACCTTGAATTGACCCAATTCTACCCCTATTTGGACCATCTCAATTTCATTTCAACCCGATCCCCTGACCCAATTTAAAATCCGCCCGTTTCCTATTTTTGATCCAGGCCGTTGATCATTTTGATCAACGGCCATAAACCCCCCTTACCTTTTTTAACCCTGAACGACCTACCCTAATCCCTCATTTCACTCTGATAGACGCCTTTGAAACCCTTCGTCTCTCAAACTCTCTCAAAACTCTTCGGAACCCTAGCCTCCTCCTACCTTATTTCACCGAATTTTCACTGCAATCCATGGCTTCTCAGGCCATGGACGGTCTATAATCACCCCCTCCACCATTAAACCACGGTTGTTTGAAGCTTCGAGACATGACCTCGACAGTTCTCTTTCAGATCTTCTCAGATCTTTGGTTCTATGGCCCCTCCAGCCTTTGCTCCGGCATATTCAAGATTCAGGAGCCTGATTCCTGACCTCTCCAACTCAGGATCTAATTCTTCTTCCAAGCCTTTCTCATTCCTAGGGTTTCTCTGAAACCCTAAGCTATTCGAGGTTCTTTCTCTATTGTTGGCTTAGATCTATGCTGTATCTATGCTTTACTTGACATTTGAAGTGTTTTCCCCAAATTTTCTTTTTCATAATAATTTGTCTTCGATTTAGGGTTTATGAAAGGATTTTTTTTCAAAAAATTATCCTTCTAATTCTTCTTCTTCTTCTTCTTTTCTTTATGTATGGTTGTCTATATCATGCTCGTGTGATTTTTTTTACTACGCATGTACTGACTTTCTACTTTTTTTTTTCTACTATACATGTTACTCCTATGTTCACATGTTAATCCTTGTTATATTTTCTCTGCTCTTTACTATATGTGTTTACCGTTGAGTTCTTTGATTTTGTTTTACTGAACTCTGTTCGTGTTCTTGCTAAACATGTTTCATCTACTTTTGTTTAAGTTTGTATCACCTCTTTCTTCTGAATTTGTTTAGGTTCCGAGTTTTCTCAAATATGTTCTTCATGATCTTGAATCAACTTTCTTTCTTGGTATCATGTCTGTTTGTTTCTCACCAGTCTCTGAAAGAGACCTCTGTGTCTGTTTAATGACTTGCCTTCTCATCTCTATGTCTAATTCGATTTGAAACCCCAATATTTAGGGTTTCCTTTGGCAATTTGGATTTTGTGTTCGAGTTAGGGTTCCATTTTGGGACCCTGGACTCTCAAACTCATTGTGAGTCTGCAAATTGGACTTGTACCCCTTCTTGCTTCTGATTTTCTAAGTAACATGATGACTCTTTTGTTTGATTTGTCTGCTTTTTATATGAGAATTTCTTCTTTCAGAAAGGGGTTTTTGCCAACTACTAATTAATTCTGAATTCCTTTAATGGGGTTTACTTGATTGATACTGATTTCCTTTAAATTAAACCTTTCCTTACCCCCTTCCTGACTTGGTTCATTCGAATAAAAGCCTGCAACTTTGATTTCATTCGCTGTTTGATCGATTCCTTTTCCTTATTTTTCACAAACTTTGTACCATTGGACTTTTCACTTAAATAACTTCTATGTATTTTCCCTTTATTGTACTGCTTGGAAAATATTTCTGATTAACTCTATCCTTAACTGTCTTTTACTCGTTGGAAATTAGAATCGCTTAATTAAAGGGAGATTGATTTCAATGTTATTTCCTACCTTTTTTTTACTTGTTTTCTGCACTATAAAAGGGGAACGACCCTTCTACACTTACACACCTCTAACCTTCATTTCAACAATTTCAACCTACACTACTTACAATACAATATTTCCTTGAGTTCAATCCTCGAGCATACATTACTCACTTGTAAATTCAATACTCTACTCCCTTCTAAGATCTCTTGAAACCATTTGCTTGCAACTTGGCTTCTCAAGACTACTGTTTTACTTGTCTGTTTTCCCTGAAACTGGTATGTTCTAGTTAACTTTTCTGTCTCACCCCCCTATGTGTTTATTTATAGTTTCTACTTTCTTGTTTACTTTGCTGTTCATGTTCTGTAATTGAATATGCCACTGTCTCTTTGCATATGCTGGTTGTTATTAAGTCCCATACCCCTATTCCCTTCTATGTGGTTGAGTTGAGGCTCATGGCCAGGCAGTATCCAAATTGCTGCCCAGGTCTGAACCTGATCCTCAATGGATCCTAACTCCCAATTTTGGCTAATAGGCTGGTCAGGGGTGTGCTAGCCCTACTAATTTTTGGGCATGACCACCAGCCTGCCATCGCCTTCCCTAATTCCCCTCTATGCACTCACACTTATTCTTAGACTTTATGTTCTGCCACCCTCCCATGAGCCTTGCTTTGGTACCTTAAGTTCCCTCTAAACTTGGACATTTGAGGGCTGGCCCCTCCATACTGTACTATAATCTAATTCTGCAATGTATTTGGGGTGTAAGCACTGCCCGCAGTCCCCTTGAGGCTCTTGGGAACTTTGACACATCCCAAATAAAAGAAAGGCTTTGGAAATGTAATCCTGAAAGTTGGTTTATCTCATATTGTTAGACCTTGAGTCTGAATTAGGCTGTTTGGTTGTAGCTTAATTTTCTGATGTAATTTTACTTTTTCTGATTCATTTTAGTCTGTAATATCTTGTAATAACTTATGGTGTTCTAGTAAAAAGGAGAGGGTCACTTATGTATGCATATGTGTAGACAACATGCTCATAGGAATTACTATTCTGCACTTATACATTTCATTAGAAATCTTGTGTATAAGTTATTGGATCAATACATATAGACGCCATGCCTATAAGTTTTGCATTTATGCATATCATATAGGAATCATGCCTATCAATTCTGCACTCATACATCTCGTGTAGAAATCTTGCCTATAAGTTGCTTCATTATTGCATTAAAAATCCTGCCCATAAGTTGTTACATTACTACATTAGAAATCTTGCCTATAAGTTATTGCATCAATACATATAGAGACCATGCCTATAAGTTTCTGCATATAGAAATCATGATTATAGGTTTTCTGCACTTTTGCATATACATTTGTCATTAGGAAAACAACCTCTAGGTTAAAATAATAACAAATTGCATCCTAGATACCATGCCTATAGGATTCTTACATCTCGATAATCATTTTAAAATCAATAACGCTTAGAAACCATGCCTATAGGAGCATCTATTTGAATCTGATTCGTCTATTTTATCTATAAGTCTAACATATGTAGCAATGTTGTTTAACATCTACAGAATTTGGTTGGTTCTAAAATCAGTAACCCTCTTTAAAAATCAGTATACTTCCACCTAGGCAAGCCAGTATGTAATTGATTAACTGTGTTAGTACTTGATAAACTACAACTAGACAAGGCCTAATTCGGACTTCTCATCTGAGAAATGTGTGATGAAGCAACCTGCCCTAACGCTGAATTTAATTAAGACTAAAACCAGTATCTGAAGTCATGCTAGACAATTTACTTCTTTTTGAGGAGGCTGTTTGAGCCTTTTCAACTTCTATGTTTTTCCCCTAACTGATTTATATATTTTGTTTGTCGCATTAGAATTTTATCCTTTCAAACTATGAAAAGCCCCAATCTCCTTCCCATTTAGGACTAGTAGTCCCAAATGCCTCCAGGACTGATAGGATTGGGACAGATAATGGTATGCAATAAGTAACGATACTATTTCGCGTTTTATTACTTTAACGAGGTGGGAAGGGTAGATATGGACATTGTGACAACCCGGCCCGTCGTCTCATGAGTAACTACCCCGTTCTTCCCATTTTCTACTTCCTTATGTTTCATCATCAGTATTGGGTGCGTTAGAATTTAATTGGAGTGACTTTATTAAGAAATGAGACACTTAGTCTCTTTTATGAAGACTTAAGTTGGAAAAGTCAACTGGATGTTGACTTGTGAGTTAGAGGGCTCAGAATTGAATTCCGATGATTCAGTTAGCTTTGGGGGATAATTTAAGGCTTAGGAGCGCAATCGGAATTAATTTTGGAGGTCCGGTGAAGAAGTTAGCCTATTTTGGCGAAGTTAGTATTTTGGCGATTTTCGGTTGATAGATGAAATTTTGATCTGGGAGTCGGAATCGAATTCTGAGAGTTTCAGTATCTTCTTTAGGTGATTTTGGACTTGTGTGCAAAATTTCAGTTTATTCGGAGGTGCTTAGGTCAGGTTTTTGATTGAATATGAGTTTTGAAAGTTTTAGTTTAACTTAAGCTTTGAATTGATGAAAATGGATGGTTTTGATGTTGTTTGACGTGTTTTGCTGATTGGAACAAGTTTGAATAATGTTATGGGATATGTTGGCATGTTTGATTGAGGTCCCGGGGGCTTCGGTGTGATTTCGGATGGCTAACGGGAACTTTTGAAGTTGGAAAATTTCATAATCGACGAAGTTGTAAATGAGTGCGCATAAGACCTCAATTTAAACGATCATATCTCCGGCTATACAAGGATTTTTGTGATGAACAAACTATCAAATTAAATATCTCTGAGTCTAGTTTCCAACTATTCAAACCATTCATCATTTGGACATTCCTATACAAAGTTATGATCAAATTAACAAAGGCTGGAAAAATGTGAACCTATGTCAAATATGCGACCACAGAACCCAGTCTGCGGTCGCATTTTGACCGCAGATTGGGCCAGTGTAGCCCAGTTTTGGGTGTCTATTCTGTGGGCTGCAGTTTCATTCTGCGGTCCGTTCTGCTACAGCAGACCCGACTTCGGAGTGTTAACTTTCCACTTTTTATAACCCGACCCCATTTCAATATATATGCTTTGGGGTTGATTTTGGGGTGATTTTCTGAGCATTCTAGAGAGATGTGAGAGAATTTTAGAGAGAGAGTAGGGGAACTCACCATTTGAATCATCCAATCTTGCATCAATCTTCAAGAATCGAATAACCTAATCACAAGTTCTTCATCAAAGAGGTAAGGTTCTGTACCCTAGTCTTCAATCTCGTTTTTGGGTGATTGATGAGTAAGAATTAATGTGAAAACTGGAGATAAGTCACTTGTGGTCATTGTTAGACAATAATATGGGATTATCATCAAATATCTTAACTAGATTACTCATTTTGGGTGAAAGTTTGAAGAACTAGGGCTTGGTTTTGAAAATGAAATTTTGGGATTTGAAAGGCCATTTGAGCTCCGATTTTGGTAAATTATATATGTACGGACTCATGGTGAGATGAGGAATCCGTTGATGTGACTTTCATATTTTTTCGAGAAGTGGGCCCGAGGCTCGAGTTTTTGCTAATTTCATGATTTTCGATATTTTTCGAGTCTTTTCGATTGGTTTATGTTCCCTTAGCCTATTGCAATGTATTCGCTATGGATTTGGATAGATTCGACGCATGTGGTGGCCGATTTGAGGAGCAAAGGAGTCGCGAGCTAGAGATTTTGCCGGTTAGAGGTGAGTAATTTTTGTAGATGATGACCTGAGGGTTTGAAACCCCGGTATATCACACTATGATGCTATATTGAGGCGAGACATGCACCCCATGGTAGGTGCGGGGTTGTTTGTAGTTAGGGATTTGTGACTTGGTCCATCCCGAGTGATAATTATAATATATTGGCGACTGATACGCACATTGCATTGATGATATTACTGGGCTCGATGCCATGTTTAGGGCCTTGTGCCGACTTGTAAAATCCTTCGAGGATTGATACTGCTTCATAGCATGATATTGCATATCATTTAATTTCAGTCCAAGGTTTTAAATGCTGTTTTGCAAACTCAGCCATAATTCTAAGCGTTGAAAACTTAAATGACATTTTAAATGTATTTCGGGCTGGAAACTTCTATTTTGTAAATGCCCAAGGGGCTTACTATATTATTTTCTGGACTGATTATAAAGTGACTTGAAATAGTGGTAACAATGAAACTGTATGTTATACTTGAAACAGTGGTAACAATGACACTGTAATATATACTTGGAACAGATGTAACAATGGCACTGTGTGATATAAATTGGTCAGGTAACAAT
The DNA here is from genome assembly GCA_026770625.1 of Nicotiana glauca. Taxonomy (NCBI): domain Eukaryota; kingdom Viridiplantae; phylum Streptophyta; class Magnoliopsida; order Solanales; family Solanaceae; genus Nicotiana; species Nicotiana glauca. The sequence continues at coordinate 8,036 of MU737927.1, read as the reverse complement.
GGCTGACTGGTCAGGTAACAATGACTGACCAAGATATTGCGCTTGGGCTGTATGAGCCCCTCTGGAGTCTGTACACATCCCCAGTGAGCGCCATCGACTATAAATAAATATGGATGGCTCGGGCTGCACGCCGCAGTGGGTATTGGAATGTACCATCATATGCATTGCATTGCATTCATGCATATATATTTTACCTGATATACCTAATATGGTTTTGTGATATTTTTTTGTTGATGGTGTTAAATTAATAATTTTAGCTTTACATTGTGGCATTTCGTGGATTTATATCTTCAGACATTATATATGCTTATTACTCACTGAATTGGTAGTACTCACTTTACTCCCTGCACCTCGTGTGCAGATGCAGGTATTTGTTACCTGGAAGTGGGTTTGAGCTGATTGAAGATTTGCTACCATAGCCGAGCCAGGCGATCGCAGCGTCCGCGACACCGGAGTTTCTACCCTTTTGACTTTTAAATTCCATATTGTATACTACTGGTCTTGTAAATGTATTTAGACTCCTTTAGATGCTCTTTACTTGTGACACCCCGGTCGGGTTGTATTGGGATGAAATCAATAGTTTAATGCCAATAAGTTGTATTTTTTATTCATTTATGTTTAATAGCTGTTAAAGAGAGTATTTAGGGTTGTTGGCTGGCCTTGTTTTCACAGGAGGCGCCATCACGACCGGGTATGGAATTTGGGTCATGACAAGTTGGTATTAGAGCCTAGGTTACTAGGTCTCACGAGTCAAGAGCAGGTTTAGTAGAGTCTCGCGGATCGGTATGGAGACGTCTTTATTTATCCTCGGGAGGATGCAGAACCTTTAGGAAAACTTCCCATTCTTGGAATTCTTATCGTGCGTACTTGATTCAGCTTGGAATATAACAAAGGAAATTCCTTCCTCAAGTTTGTATGCGCACATTAGCGCTCAGTATTATATGTGCCTTGATGGCTCATGATTTCCCGATCGAGGGGCGAAATGTAATTTCTATGAGTCGATGTTGGGCCAGTCTGGAGGACTTTAGGCCGAATCTTCGCCTATGGCTTGAGCACCGAGGTGCTAATTTTGCGAGCTGGTATTATGAACTTATATGTTCAGTATTGTCCCTAATTGTAGGAATGTCGGCTAGATAGCTACGTGATGAGTATATTGGTGTTGTGTGGTGTGTCTATATGACTTGGAAGTGTCGAAGAAGGACTGCTAGGTGATAGATGGACCATTAAGTGTTTGATTTCCCTTGTGATTGGATGTGTTGCCCCGAGTTGTGGGTGCATGGAGAATCTTTTCAGTTCTCCTAGTTGGGAGCAAAGTACATAGCACATTGCGGGTTGAGTTCAGACCCAGGAAGATTATATGACCGTGTAACGTATATGGTGGTGGAAGGCATGTTGAAATACTGAATTGAGGTGAAGCAGGTGGGATATCTTCTGCGGGGTGTCCTTAAGTGGTATGATCCTTATGTGTATGTTAGAAGATCTCATGTGTAATTGAAAGGTATTTTCTATGTGTTATGATTCGAATAGGTGCAACGCATGTCCATGTATCAATTTTGATAATATAATACATGTAGTATTAAGATTATTGTTGTCGATATGCATTGTGATGCTTTGTCAAGTTGTGGACGTGTTGTTAGGATGGTTTTGGTGATTCTCTGGCAGGTGGATAGGCCCAATTACAAAGGAAACTCTGCCGAAATTTTTGAAAAATTTGGGACTTAGTAAAAATTTGGTCGCCTAGAGAGTAGGCTTAACTGTTATGTGAGTGAATGCAAGAAAATGCAGAAGAGTTAAAATTCCAGATGATTTGTGTTTCCACAAGCTTATGAAAGAGTGAGTTTAATCTCACTATGGTATTACGACAGCGATGGAGCATATGCGTTATGAGTATAGTGAGTTGTGATATATGGATTCAAGCTAAGTTGGGGAGGTTGCTGTTCATTAGCTTATTGTACAGTTATGTACTACGTTAGTTCTGATTTGATGCATGGTGGTGAATCAGTTCTGGTTGCGGAAATTGGGTCGAGAATGACACGAGTGAAGGAAATTTTTTGACAAGACGTCAAGAGATCGGATGAGCAGGAAAGAAGTTTCGATGGTTAATATAAATTGGTATTGTCTTCAGCGTCACCTGAGAGCGGTGTTGCGTCCTGGTTAGTGATTCTTAATTGCTTTACAGAGTTAGTACGACCGGTGGTTTGGGGGTACGCTCCAGATATTGTTGTTGTAGGTTGTGGGAGTGTTCCCACGAGAATTTTATATAAGTGTGGCATGTGATCGCTTTATTGGTTAATGATGTAAACCAAGTACGAAATTTGTGATGGTGTCGTTAAATTAAAGATTCTTGCCTGGAGGGCATTTGGCATATTGGGTTGTGAATTGGGGAGGATTACCCTGATTGTGATGGTTGTTCGTGTGCGTTATGAGAAAAAAATGGGAGTTATTATGGACCTTTGAAAGGTTATAAGACTAGTTCAGTGTGATCAGAATCGGCTTAAAGTCGATGGATAGATTTAATGTGAATAATGGCTTTATATCAAGCCAGATGTGTGCATTTTCGTAATGCGGTCCTCATGGAGGAGTAGTTAGGTTGATGCTTCATTATCAGATATCTCGCATAGTGATGCATTACGCCATGTGATTTGTGAAATGGCTTAAGAAATTGCTTATGTGTTGAGAATCAGCGTAGGGATGATGTTACCTGAGAAACTTGGCTCTTGAAATTCAGATTTGTATATCGCACCTCAGTTGTGCTTGAGTTTTGTGGTTTATAATGCTAAATATCCCTCAGGGATGATATTATGCACTTAGCATGCTTATGACCGATACTCGGTATTTTGTTGTAATGAGCAAATTTGGCTCGATGTGTACCTCCTTATGTGAGATCTATGTGTGGATCGGGTGGCACGCCGCCATGGGTATGTTATCTGGATCGGGTTGCACGCCGCAACAGTGTGATATAGAATATAGTCTTCTATATGCTATTTTTATGCTTTGCTTCCTGTTTTCTAAGGAAAGCCATAGTAGTGCGTGAGATTGGTAATTCCTTACAGAGTTTGTTTTCCGTTTGTACCGCATTCGAATTGGTAGCCTGTTGGAATATTGAGACATCATATGTGACTTTTGATTATGTTTATTGCCTGAGTAGTTCGTAATGGGTGAGACGAGATCATTGAATTCGAGATCAGTGCAATCTGAGTATATGAAGTAAATTAAGGAGCCAAGATCATTGTTTTGTTCAGAATGAGGCGATAGTTCTTGCCGGAAGTATAGACACGATGAATTGTTGTTTCGGCGGTGTTATGTGTTTATACAGATCTTATCCGCCGTGTCGGTATTGTAAGAATTTGAACAATACCTATGTATGTCATGCAGAGCATGGGATGTGTAATGATTTTTCTTCTAGATAGGATCAATGGAAGTCCTTGACTAGTGAGTACGCAAACATTCATGGTTCGGAAGGCAGGTGAAGTCCTCATGTTACCTTAGGATGATATGGTATATGCGATATGTTGTGAAGGATTGAGAATTGCGTGTGTAAGGTTATGGTTCAGTTCTGAATGGAAATTCATAACATTCTTAGGCAGTACGGGCAGCTTTGGATGATTAGAGAAATGAGATTCAGATGATTAGGGTGAATGATCTTCAGATGATTAAGGAAATTTTATTTCTAATCATAATGATTTGTGGAGGTTACATGTTCAGAAAAAGGCCAATGCGATTAAGTTGATGGCACTTTAATAGTATTGGGGTCAGGTATGATGAAGCGTGTGCTATATGGAGTTGAAGACTGGGAGTTCTCATGTACAGGCTATATTGTGGTTGTGGATCGAGTTCGTCGGTAGTGTTTAATGGCTATCCGGATTTGGAGACTCGAGTGGATCTTTACTTGCTGGTATGTTAGCTTTTGTATGTGGCGTCAATATTTAGATTGGCCGTCTTAGCGTCGGGCAATTCTAAACTATAGTGCCATGGGCCATGCCGGAAATGCCACGGATTGAGTGGCGAAGTGAGTTGGATTATGTTCTATCAGGTTTTCATGGTATGTATTATTTGTTTCACCGTGGGTGTAATGATTTGCTCGGGCTCCAGCCATCAATTGAGCATGGTTGTCGATTTAAAGCATAGTGACTTGAGGTGTTTCATGTGGAGTAGTATTTGGATAAGATCGCGCGTTGCAGCAAAGCTGTGTGGAAACATGACCTTGTGGCTCAAATTTGTGTGTCATATATCTATGGTATGAGACGGGGTCTCAGCCTTGTGTTGTGGCAGTACTAGTGAATTACAACTCTCTCAGTTGAGTCATTTTCATGAATTGAGTATGTTCGAACCGTTTCTTATGGGTGCGCGTATTATGAAAGTTGTGGCTTAGGCCTGTATTGGGGTATTATATCACTAGAGTGGTGTGTTGGATTCGAGGTGATCGTGGGGGGCAGTGATGAATACTAACAGAATCGATTTCGGCTTGTTATGAGGAAAATATCGAGGTTCGGCTCGGAAATCTGTTGCGATATTAGTAAAAGAGGAAATGACTTCATAAATGGTTGATCTGAGAAATGGTTACGTTTTATCGCGTGTTTTATTTATA